>JAWVWN010003093.1:0-21391 GCA_037367305.1 Phrynocephalus vlangalii | reverse complement strand
GGAAAAGGGTCGGGACTGTCTGGGTAAAGGACAGACCCCCATGCTCTTTTGTTTCTTGTTATATCCTGTGTTTGTTGTGTTTTGTGTATATTGTTATTGTTTTTTCTCTTCCCATGTTAGATATGAAATGTATAAGTTTTACACAAAGTTCTACGTCTTCTCCCCTACCCCATAATCCCTAAGTGCTTTTTTTTTCCCAACCGCTGCTAGTCTCTGCTAGTTTTTTTTCCCCCAATAAATTAACCCCTATCATCACAATAGGAATATATTAACAGAATTTTTTCTGGAAGTTTTGCATAGCTGCGCTTTTATTTTGGGGGTTATACACAGGATGATGCTTGGACAGGAAATAGAAGATTGCAGGGGTGTGAATCAAACATGTATTTTTTCCCCTCCACAATTTCTGAATTGGCAAATTGTGTGAGAAGCCATAAAATGTATAAAAAAGGAAGAGAGACTTGTTCCAATTGCCTTCATAGGGAACTTTTGTCTGGAAGCTTTGGAAACTGATTCTCTGCTTGTCATTGTGGCGGCCTCCCAAGTGAAGAAAAGGGAAAAGGATGGAGCAAAGAAAAGCAACAAAAGGAGACAACCAATCCCAGGAATATAAATCATTTTGTAAGAAATTGAATTTAAAAAGATAAGATATTTTTCCCCTCCCTTTTTCCCTTTGGGAAAGGGGGGTTACAATAATGGGAAAAATATACACTCCAGTACAGTTTAAAACTTTCAAGTATTTGGGAACAAGGAAATTTGGGGGCATCTTACGCATTAATAGACAAAATTACATTAAAGCTACAAGGTTTTTTTGTTTTTTTGTTTGTTTTTTGTTTATAAGATTATAAACAAAGTCTATGTGAACCCTTTGATTATATAAAATACAGGTTGAGTCCATCATTCAGGTAAAGCTTGCTTTTTAAAAAAAGGTCTTTACCTGTTTCCCAAAGGACAACAGAATGAGGGAGTCCGGGGCCCCTAGTGGGGGGGGAGTTCCGGTCTGGCACACAGCAATAAAGGCCCTTTTATGGTTCCCCTGGAGTACCGGAGGGCTGGGGTAAGAAAATAAGAACAAAAAAACATAAAAGAGCCCTGGGATCAGGCCCCAAAGGCCCATCAGTCCAGCTTCCGATCTCCAGCGGCCCCCCAGAGTGTTTGGGGGCGCATAGACTGATATCTGTCTCCTGATACCCCTCTCCTGCATCTGGGCCCCTTTAAGTACCCCGGTTTTTAAACCCCCGGAGGTTACACATCTCCCCCATGGTTTTAACCGTATGGACTTTTCCTCCAGGGGAAACTGTCCAATCCCCTTTTGAAGGCATCCCGGGCCCAATGCCATCAATTGTTGGCGGGGTTCCATAGACTTAAAGCGCTGGGTGAAAAAATATTTTCTTTTGTCTTTTTATCTCCCAGCCCTCAAATTTGAGTGTATGTCCCCCATTCTGGTATTTTGGGAGAGGGAGAAGACTTCCCTCTATCCCACTTACTCATACCCTGCATTATTTTGTATTCTCAATCATAAACCCCCCTCAATCGCCTTTTTTCCAGACTAAAGAGCCCAAATGTTTTTGCCTTTCTCATAAGGGAGGTGCCCCAGCCCAGTAATCATTTAGTCGCTCTCTTCTGCACCTTTTCCAGTTCCACTATGTCTTTCTTGAGATGCGGTGACCAGAATTGTACACAATACTCCAGCTGGGCCTTACTATTGTTTTGTATAATGGCATTATAATGTTGGCTGTTTTATTTCAATCCCCTTTTTGATAATCCCTAGCATGGAATTGGCCTTCTTCACCGCTGCCACACATTGGGGAGACACCTTCATGGAGCTGTCCCCAACACACCAAGATCTCTTTTTCCCGATCCGTCCGGATAACTCAGAGCCCATGATTGATAGATGAAGTTTGGATTTTTTGCCCCAATATGCATTAACTTTTCATTTGGTTACATTAAAACGCATTTGCCATTTCTCAGCCCATTCCCCCAGTTTGGAGAGATCCTTCTGGAGCTCTTCACAAACTTCTCTGGTTTTTACCACACGGAAAAGTTTTGTGTCATCGGCAAACTTGGCCACCTCACTGCTTATCCCTGTCTCCAGGTCATTTATGAGCAGATTGAAAAGCACCGGTCCCAGGACAGAGCCCTGGGGCACACCGCTTTTCACTTCTCTCCATTGTGAAAATTTTCCATTGACACCTACTTTTTGTTTCCTGGATCTCAACCATTCTCATTCCATAAGAGGACCTGCCCTCTTATCCCCTGGCTGTGCAATTTTTTCAGCAGCCTTTGGTGAGGGACTGTGTCAAAAGCCTTTTTAAAATGGAGAGAAGGCTCTCCTGATGACCGTAACAAACCGAGTTGGTTCATACTGTGAGATTTGGTCTTTAAGGTAAACTTGAACCCAGGTCATAAAATCTTTGTAGGTCAGGGTCAGCATCTTGAATTGTGCTCGATAGCTTTATTTAAACAGCCCGTGGAGCTGCTTTAATAGGAGTGTAATGTGATCTCTGTACCTCGCCCCAGTCAGCATCTGGCTGCTGCATTTTGGACCCTTGCCATGGTCCGTAGTGTCAAAAGCAGCTGAGAGGGTCTAGCAAAACCAAAAGGGACACAGATCCCCCATCCATTTCCCCGCGTAAGTCATCTACCAATGCAACAAGTGGGCCATCCCAGTCCCCTAGCCAGGCCTGAAGCCAGATTGAAATGGATCCAGGTAGTTTATCTCATCCAGAAAACCTCTGGAGCTGGATGAGATTATTTAATATTGTCTTTTCCTTCCCCTTGGGGTTTACGGGTTAGTAAACAGCCTGTTGTGTTACTTGGGGAAAAATTTCTTTAAAACGAAAATATTGAAAATTTGGGACTCCTAAAAAAAATAAAAATGAAAAGGGAAAGATTATTTTAAAAAGCCCCCAGTTTAAGGGCCAAGGTAAAAACCCATGGAAATCTGCTGTTTCAAAAAAAGGGGATGAAGGAGCAAGTGCTTTTTCATTTCTTGATGCAGTAAAAAAGTCAAAAAGCCAAGTATTAACCCGGGAAGGGGAAAAAACCTGACTTCCCAGGCCCACTGTTTGTTGCTTGTTGGTTGGACAACTCACAAAAAAGGGGGAAATGGCGGGGCCAAATTTTTGTGGGGGAGGAAGCAGCATCAGCAGCGGGGCCCCTGTAACCCGATTTAAAATGGGGCGGGCGGGCAAAACGGGGGCTGGGAAAAAAACCCAGACCCCCTCGGGGAAAAAGGGCCGGGTTTAGCCCCTTATTTAAGGGGGAGGGGGGGGAAACCCAAAACCCCCCCCCTTTCATCCCAGGAGAGGGAGCGGGAAACCGGGGCCCACCCCCCCCTATTTAAATAGAAAAGAAAAAGAATGTTTGATTTTATATAATTAAAATAATTTTTTTTGAAATGAATGTCAGAATTTTGTGATTTTTGGGGGTTTTTTCAGGCTTTGAAACAGATCCAAGTGGTTAAAGAAGGAGCTTTGGGAAAAGGGCCACACAGAAAACAATTTGAAAAAGGCTAAATAAGGGGGGGGAAAAACCCGAAGGCCTCTGGAAGGCTTCAGTGACACACCCCCAAAATTTTGGGGCCTAAAACCCTCGGGGCTCCTGTCGAGGGAAATAATGGACATGTGTTTACCATTGGGGTGGACACCCCAGGGGAATTCACAATTAAAACCGCCAAGGCATTCCCAAAATTTGGCTGGGAACGCGGCATCATCAAGGAGAAAGGCGAGCTCTTTGATGTGTTGGACCCCGACCCAATGACTCAGCCAAAGATACTGTTTGCATGTAACCGATAAGTTGTGGCCAAAATATTTTCCCAAAAAAGATTTAAGAAATAAAAGAAGAAAGAAAAATGATAAATTGGTTAACATAAAAATCATTAATGTCAAGATATAAAGAAGATCCCCAGGATAATAGAGGAAAATTAAGAAACTTGTCAGAATTTTAGAAAGTAATTACACAAAAAAGCCCCTGGCGGGGCTTTTTAAATTAAAATAAAACAGGAGCCGTGCAGGCGGCACTCTTAAAAATAAAATAAAAATTCACCAAAAAAAAAAAAAAAAGCTACCCCCCGACCCAACCCAAGAGCTGCGCAGTCGGCGCTGTAAAACAAAACAAAACAAAACAAAACAAAACAAAAAGAGCGCTGACCCAGCCCCAAGAGCCGCGAAAGTTGGCAGTCAAAAAATAAAAAAATAAAAAAGAGTGCTGCCCCGCCCCAGAGCCACCAGGTTGGCGCTCTAAAATAAGCAACCCCTCCAAGGCGCTGGCCCTCAAAAAACCCTGCCTGCTGCCCCCCACGATTTGCCGCTGCCGCTGCCGCCGCCACCAATAAGTCGGGCTCAAACCAGTTCGGGTTCATACAATTAAAAAAAAAATTCGTACAACCCCGAACCGAACCAAAGGTGGGTCCGAAACAGAATGAACCGAGCCATCGATTTTCTGTTTTGTGCCCACCTCTACTTGAGACATTTCATCGGGTTTAAACTAACAATTAATACATTTGCTAATAATTTTAGAACATAACAAGCAGATTAATTTGTGAACTATTCCAAATTTATTCCTCCCCTCCCCATTTTTTAAATTTGCTTTGTCAGTATAGGTCACTTTTAGAAAGTTTTTTGAATTTCAAGCCTATACTATTTCAGTTTAATGCCCTTGTCATTTTAACTGATCCGTTTGAAGGGAACTCCACACACCATTTTTTTAATAAAACATTGGGATGCATTTGGTTATGACTCCAGTGTAAATATGTTTAAGGGAGAGTAATCCCTACAAAATCAATTAATTGGCTCCCTTTTGGATGGAGTTTGTGCTTGGATAAAACCAACAAGAAGGAAAGGTAGAAAGTCCCCACTGTTAATTGGAAGGCAGCAACTACCTGCACCTTATCTCTGTGAGAATAAAAACTCCAAGGTTGGGCTGAGTTCACGCCTTGGTACTGTGCTGATTTGGAGGAAAATCGGCTGTTTTTGACACGTCCAATAAAATCCATACAAACTTTGATCTGGATCACCCTCCAAAGCGGCCACATGGTTGATGTCGTGGAACGGATGTTCTCATGGTCACGTTTTGAAAATCTGCAATTTTCTGATCCCACAACTGAGAACGCAGCAAAGACCCCATAACGAGCAAAAAGGTTTTGGGGGGATTTTCCGTCATGCTTAATGGGCGTTGTCACACTTTTTTTTTTTTAAGTCCACTATCCTGTGAAACGATTTTATGCTCCACTCTGTGAGCACTTTGCAGCAATTTTAGTGGGTGTGAAAGCAGCCAAATTTTTTAGTGTATGAGGGGGAAAGGTTTTACTCTTTTCTTTATCAACACTCTGGAAACATGATTGGTTGTTTTCCTGGAAGAAGGTGAAATGAATGTTGGGTATAAAGTGGAAAAGAAATTAGTTAATTTCTTATAGTTGTTGAAAGGATAGGTTGATAGTCTGTGCAAGCATTATGGGTGAAAACAAAAAAAAAAGACAAGAAAGACAAAAACCTGGCAACAACTTACAGTTAGTCTTTAAGTTCCGCCACATTTTTATCTTTTGCTTTTTACTTTTATTTTGTTTTAAACCCCTAATTATTAGTTTAGCTTAGTTCTTTCTTAGGATAATCCTGTGCTAAATGACTGCATGACTTGCAGCTTGCATTGTTCTGAAAGTGTGTTAGAGCTATGTCATGTTACAAGTATTAATTTAGGTCAGATTTGCTTCAACTATCTATTATGAGTTTTGGGGTTTTTTTTGGTATGCCTACCTTGAAGGGTTGGCATAAACGTCAAAGTGTTTATTTTGCAGATTTTAGTAATTCCCAAAAATGACTGCTTAGCAGACAGAACCCATGTGTGGGTTGGAATATGTCTCCCAATCCAGGAGCAAATTGGGTTCTCCTGGATATTAAGAAAGATATTTGCAGAAAAAATTTTCAGAATACCACAGTCCTTGTAGAATACTCAGCGCACAAAGGTGGGCGAAAGAGGTCAGCAAGTAATAAAAAAAGGAGATAGTAACCCAAAGTATATCTATTGTAAAGTAGGAAGAAACATTTACACACCCAGTTGCTGTGCACGGCTTAAATAAGGAGAACAAAACAGCTTGTATAAGAAAATATAAACCAAGCTTTACTAAAAAATAAGAACAAGAAAAAAACAATAATACCCAAAAAGGTACAAAAATACTTAGCTTAGCTTGTGCAGAGAAAGGGTTTCATGCATGGCTGCATTATAGTTGAGAAAAAACAAAGAACCCAACATGGGTGAGTGATTAGTGTGGGTCTCTTCTGACCCGGGGTAATCTTGACACTTGTCTTAATTAATAAAATCTCCCAGAGATTCCAGTGAGCAGCTGGAAGGTAATTTTACCAGCATCAACATAAGAAAGCAGTATCAGGGGTGCATCTGCAGTTCCTTTTGGGAACCTTGATTGGCTTTCACATTCTGAGGGAATCTTCGTCTGAAATTCCACATCAGTTTGGGGTTTAAGGACTCACCTGTGTTTTGGGATACATTATTAGATGAGGAATATTAATCTGTGTTGTTTGATTTTCTGGCTCCCCCATCTGGGGACTCATCCACGGTGTTTTTAGCAAGTAAGCATAGGTAGTGGTGGCGAACCTTCAGCACTCCACATATTTTCGACCACAGCTCCAAATTCCGAACCTAGATTGACAGTGACAAAGGACTGTGGAGTCGTGGTCCAAAACATCTGGAGTGCCGAAGGTTCGCTACCACTGGATAGAGAGACCACTCACCAAACCCTTTTTGTCATAGTAATCATCAACCCCATAGTTTTTAAACAGGCTTTGATGGAGAATAAGGCCCTATCCCACGTCCCTTTAAATGCAGATTAATTTTGTAGTTTTCTGCTACGTTTGTTTTTTAAGAGTACACTGCCCTGAGTTCCTTTTCAGAAGATAGGGCGGTAAAATAAATGTAAAAAATAAATAAATAAATAATAAATTAAACCATCCCAAAAATGCCATCCCCAGGGCCACCGGTTTTGAAAAAGTAAGAAGAAAGAAAACCCGTAATCCCCCCTTAACGAGGTTTCCAAGATTTATTTGAGAGGAGGGAATTTTTACCCCCTTTAAAAAAATCCACCTTTTAAAGAGGCAGATGTAGATAATCCCCGTAGATAATCCAGTTTTCTTTCTTCTTTTTTCTCATAGTCTGCCCTTTGCTGTTATTGGAGCTGATCGGCACTTTTTTTTTTTTTTAAATCCCCACCCTCCTAGCACAGGAAGCTAGATCTGGTGCTGTTTTTTTTATACTTCCCCTGGCCCTAGTGCCAGCCAGCTGGTCCTTTTTTTAAATCCTAGCACCACTTGTTGGCCATGGGGCTGAACTGTGCTTAAAAAAAAAAACCTTTGTACGTGGGAAACTGCTATCCCACATCTTCGGGTCACGTGGCAAAAGGAAGAGAAAAAAGCCGACCTGCAGAAGATCAGGATCTTCCCCGGGTGAGAGAGCAGCCAAGAGTTGAATCTTGCTCTTGCTCTTTTTTGAATCCCTGAAAATTTAATCTCAGAATCCACTTATCTCCAGGAACATTCTAGGCAAATAAATAGGGTAGGAGAGAGAGACTTTAGGCAGAGATGGCCAATTATATATAAAAAAATTAAATCAAGATAAGTGAGGGACCTAAATCCACTCACAGCCATCTGGTTCCTCCCCCAAGTCAATCTTTGCGGGTGAATTCTAATCCAATACAGATTGCAATGGTGTGATGTTTATTTTAAATTTTACTAGATTTATTGAGATTTTACTATATGGGAAGTTACTTCACCTGGGTGACTGGAATCTTCACAGACTCTGGAAGGACCTTCCTTTGTTTCACTCTCAACCCGGCTAAAATTGTTCTATTCCCTCAGAGATGGAATGTACTGTCCAGTATTTGTATCTTTACTCCTGAAGATATTTGTTTGTTTATTATTTTCAAACATCAAAGTGTCAACCCCGCACACAGAGCACACACACAATCAGGTTCAGTTCTTTGCCAAGATCTTTAGTGGAAAGCCAGGCAAGTTCAAGTCCTTTGCCAACAATCAATGCCGGATAAATAACAGAATCCATCTCCCAGCAATTAACAGTCCAAGTCAAAACCAGAATATCTCACAGAAACCGATGCCAAACCCAAGGGAACAGGTAAGCCGTTGTCCAGGAAGCCCGTCCAAAATCAGGAAACAGAGCCAAGGTCACAGACAGGAATGTGGTTGTAAGTTCAAAAGATGCATTGCTCCCACAGAAGCTCAAGGTGAGCTTACCAGCTTTTATCTCAAACCAGGGGAAAACACCCTTACTTCTGGAAAGGCTCCTGCTAGTACTCAGGGCTTCCCGACCTGATCCCCGTCTAGCATCAAAGACCCTTTCCCTAGCTCTCCTGTAGCACGTCTTTTTCAGAATCCTGCTCAAAGGCCCTTCTAGGGGAGAAGATATGTTTTTCCCGCTGAGTCATCAGACCAGCTGCCTGCTGGGCTTGAGTGCTGACTTGAGGTTTCTGTAACAGGCAGGGTCCCGGCACATCCCCCCCATGGGCCCCCTCTTCCGATGGGCCAGCCTATAGGGTAACTGTCATGGAATGTTGAACCAACCCAGGAGCATGCAAGTTGGACGCAGCCATGAACGATTTTCTTCAGGTCCATAACCTTCCCAGTCTACCAAATACTGCAATCCTCCACGGGGTATTCGAGAATCCAAGATTTGACTGACATCATATTCTTCTCCTCCTTCTACTAAAATCAGTGGAGGAGGTTCAGGAGTCGTTGGTCGGTTGGGGTCAGGTTCTGCAGCTGGAACCAAGAGGGATCGTTGAATACTGGATGAATATGAAGGGAATCAGGTATTGCGACGAAAAGCAACTGGATTGATTTGTTTTTAAGATGGGGTAAGGACCGATGAAACCAAGATCTAGTTTCGGATCGCCCGGATGTCTCAAGTATTGAGTAGATAGCCAAACTTTCATCCCCGGACTTTGCTGTGGCCCTTCCTGTCTTTTCTTGTCCGCTGCTTTCTTATATACTTCCTTTGCAAAGGTCAAGTTGCTCTCACAATAATTCCTGAATGCCATGGAGTTCTTGAATGTATGCATCCACAGCTGGCACAGAGGTGGAAGGAAGGGTAGTTGGAAAAAACCGAGGGGTGATAACCTAATTAGCCATGAAATGGGTCTGGCGAGTGAAGAATGTACAGCATTGTTTATGCAAATTCAGCTAAAGGTAACAAATCCGCCCATTATCTTGTTGGTTTTGCATGTATAACAGCGTAAAGATTGTTCTAAGGTGGCATTAGTGCGCTCAGTCTGACCATCGACTGGGGTGGTAAGCTGATGACAGGTGAACTTGTGTTCCTAGTGCCTTATGCATTGGGTTGCCAGAAGCGAGAGGTGAATTGTAGCCCACGAAACGAAATGAGGTGTGCAGGTAAACCATGAAGTCTGAAGGGGTGTTGCAAGTAATGATGAGCTGTTTTATGATGCGGTTTGGGCATTTAGGACAAGGAACAAAGTGGGCCATTTTGGTGAACAAATCCACGAAGACCAGATGCAGGTAAACCCTTTTGAGCGAGGAAGATTCCGTGATGAAATCTAAGGAGACAGCATTCCAGGGACCAGAGGTGTTGGGAAAGGATGCAACAGACCCAAGGTTTGGTCACAACATCCTTTGCTCGCCGACAAACTTCACAGGAACCCACTTTTCCGGGCAACATCAGCACGGACCTGTGGCCACCAGAACTCCTTGTGAGAAATGCAGGGTTTTGTAAAGTCCAAAATGTCCAGCAGGTAAAGAGTGATGTGAGAGATGCAACACCCGGTTACGAAGAGGACCAGCAGAAAAATTAACCGCCTTCGATTGTAATAATAACCCTTGCTGTGCAGAAAACTCTCCATGATTCCCATTCTGGATTTCCTGAAAATGTTTGTTGAGTTTCCATGAATCGCAGCTTGAGATTCACGGATTTCTTCTGCCAAGCTGAGACATGGATTCGTGGCCGTGAACACAGAGGGAGGCAAGATGGGCGCAACTAATGTTTCTTTTCACTGGCACTGCAATACTCCCGGTTTTCTGGATAAGCATCGCTTTTTTTATTCTGAGCCTCAGGAATGTACTTGATCCGGAATCGAACGGGGAAAAAAATAATGACCACCGGATTTGTCGCTGAGTTTAATCGCCGGGCTGTTTGTAGATGTTCAAGGTTTCGATGACAGTCAACACTTGAAACAGGGTTGTCGAGCTCCCTCGAGGTAATGCCTCCATACGTCAAAGCCGTCTTGATGGCCAGCAGTTCACGCTCCCGATAGTAAATTCTTCTCTGCAGGTTTTAACTGCCGAGAGTAATAGGCAAGGACGCGGGGTTTGGGAGGATCATCTGGGTTTAGATAGCACTGCTCCAGAGCAACACTAGATTTCGTCAGCCTCCACTTGAAGGGTAATTGTGGATCAGGATACGGAGCAAGGGTTCCGAGGTGAAGCGGGTTTTCAAAGTAGAGAAAAGCCTTTTCTGCTTCTGGAGTCCCACGAAAAGCTCTTGGGGCCGAAGGAGATGGTTTAAAGGTGCAACAATGTCGGCGTAGGCAGGAATAAACTGGGAATAGTAGTTGGCGAAACCGAGGAACCATTGCAAATCCTTACGTTTTTGGTCGCCGGGCCAGCAACACACTTCTACTTTCTTAGGATCCATGTGGATTCCCCGGGGGGAAATAATATGCCCCAGGAATTTACCTTCCTTAATGTCAAACTCACATTTTTCCAGCTTACATAAGGGCCTTTTCCCGAGACGCTGCAAACCTGACGAAAAATCTTGAACATGCTGAGCTGGGTCAACGGAATAAATCAGGATATCATCTAAATAAATGACCACACAACGATCTAGTAGATCGTGGAAATGTCAAATTTATCATCCCCTGGAATACACTGGGTGCGTTTGTCAGTCCAAAAGGCATTACTAAATATTCATATTGACCGTTTCTGGGTTCGAAACACGGTTTTCCACTCATCTCCTTTAGGGATACGTACCAAATATACGCCCCACGAAGGTCCAGCTTGGTATAACACTTTGCCCCTCTTAACCGGTCCCCAAAAATTCAGAGATTAGGGGTTTAAAGGGTACCGGTTCCAAATAGTGATCTTGTTTATTTCCGGTAATCATTACAAGGGCGAAGCTCCCCTCCCTTCTTCTTTACAAAGATCACCCCTGCGGACAATGGCGATTTGGAAGGGCGTATAAACCCAGTCGAAGGTTCTTGTCTAGGAAAGCCCTCAAAGCTTCTAACTCAGGGTTCGGACATAGGATAGACTCACCCCACGGGAGGGGTGCCCCAGGTATCAGATCAATGGCACAGTCATAGGGCCGATGCGGAGGTAACTTGTCAGCCCCCTTTTCCTCAAATACATCCGCAAGTCTTGGTATACCTGGGGCAAGACAGGGTCAGATGTAGCATGGGCAGCTGCCAGGATGGTAGAAGAATTTTGCTTTGGCAAGGAACCTTGAAGTACAATTCCCCTTGCACCCAATCCCCAATGGGTTATGAGCTCGAAACCCAGGAAAGTCCCAAGACAAGAGGAAACCGGGCATCCGAGTTACATTAAAGCAAATCTGCTCATTGTGGTCCATTCCCTGAAGAGTAAGTGGACAGGTTTCCTGAGCTATTCGCCCAAGAACGAAGTAACCGACCTTCAAGGATACTCCCAGAAAAGGAGTTTCCTTGTTCTGTATTGGAATCCGATGGCACCGCACAAACCCAGCATCCACAAAGCAGTGAGCTCCCTCAGAGTCTACCATAGCATACAACAAGTACTTTCCGGTTTATCGGGAAGCCCTAGAGTTACAGGAACCCAGGAAAGGTCCTTGGGGTGTGATGGTATTGTCTGGGAACCCTAGCTCTCCTGGTAGCACGTCTTTGCAGAATCCTGCTCATAGCCCTTAAGGGGGAGAAGATATTTTTCAGCTGAGTCATCAGGACCCAGCTGCCTGCTGACTTGAGGTGCAAGGCTCCTCCAGCAGCTTTTCACCTTTTAACCCTTCAGAGTCAGGTTCTGTGACAGGCAGGGTCCTGGACAAAAGCATTATTCTCGGTATAGCCTAATGGTTAACTGTATGCTTTTGATGTTTGCATCTGTGTGATTGCAGCTGTAGGTCACACCCTGCCCACTTGTCCACATACTATTTATTTATTTATTTATTTATTTTCAAATTTCTATACCACACCTATTTCCCGAGCGAGAACTCAGGGCGGTTTCACACAAAATTTTAAAAAAAATCTAAAAACACTCCAAAACCATCTAAAGGCATCTAAAAACCAATCGCAGTCACAATGACCATGACGTCAAAGGAGGACTACAGGCGGGGAGGGACAGAGGGGAGGAAAGAAGAAAAAAAATACAAAAGGACTAAGTGTGACAAAACCCGGCAGACAGGAGTGATGAATATATAAATCATCAGCCAACCCCAGCAGGAGGGCGGGGAATGGAAATGATATAAAAAGGGTGGAGCCTAGGCATTTTGAGGCGTTCAGTGAGTTGAGTTCAGTTGAGAGTGAGTGCTGGGAGAGAGCACTGTTCTCTGAGAGTTCTGTCAGGCAGTGAGGGCTTTTATGTTTACTAGCTATTTAAGACAGGGAGGCTTGTGGGCTGATTAAATGTGTTTACAGTATATGTTAAAGGCAATGCATACCACCCTCAGATATTGTTATAGTTATTATCTTCTCAATAAACTTCATCATTTTTTTTATATTTATATATCTCTGAGTCAGTCCCAATTCATGAGGCGACGAGTGTAAAAGGTGGGCAGCTCCTTTAAAGTGTATTAAAAGGTGGCAGCGTGGTACCATATACATCACAGAAAACAGTGTGTAAAAGGGAGGTGTCGTCACTTTTAGTGGCACAGCAGTGGGATGTCGAACTAAACCCGGTTGTGCTTTGAAAACCACAGTCTGGAAAGGGAACGTCACACAAGGATTTCCATGGTCTGGACATCTGCAAAATCTTCCTGGGTACTAGCAAGTACTGTAATAATGCTGATATCCTTTTTTTCCCCTTATAATTTGTCTACTTTGGGACCAGTTATATAGCATCATCCAACTCTCATTTACAAAGTGTCTTGGTTGATCCCAAAGTGCCTCCGAGATCATATCTAAAAACATACGAAGAGCCATGCTGGATCAGGCCAAAGGCCCATCTAGTCAGCTTCCTGTATCTCACAGTGCCCCACCAGATGGGTTTGGGAGGCGCATGAGACTAAATATCTGTCTCCTGATACCACTCCCTGCATCTGGCCTTGAAGTACCCTGGTTTTAAGCCTGGAGATTACACATCTCCATCATGGTTTGTAACCTGTGATGGGACTTTTCCCCCGGGAAAATCTGTCCAATGCCCTTTTGAAGGATCAGGCCAGATGCCATCCCACACCCGTGGCAGGGAGTTCCACAGACTAACAACGCGTGGGTGGAAAAAAAATTCCTTTGTCTGTTCTTACTCTCCCACCCCTCAAATTGAGTGTATGTCCCCTAGTTCTGCTATTTTGCGAGAGGGAAAAAGAGCTTCCTCTATCCATTTACTCATGCCTGCATTATTTTGTACATCTCAATCATATCCCCCTCAGGTGCCTTTTTTCAGACTAAAGAGGCCCCAAATGTTTTGCTTTTCCTCATAAGGGAGGTGCCCCAGCCAGTAAATCATTTAGTCACTCTCTTCTGCACCTTTTCCAGTTCCACTATGTCTTTCTTGAGATGTGGTGACCAGAATTGTACACAATACTCAGGTGCGGCCTTACTATTGTTTTGTATAATGGCATTATAATGTTGGCTGTTTTTATTTTCAATCCCCTTTTTTTATAATCCCTAGATGGAATTGGCCTTCTCACTGCTGCCACACATTGGGGAGACACCTTCATGGAGCTGCCCACCAACACACCAAGATCTCTTTCCTGATCTGCCCACGGATAACTCAGGGGCCCATGAGTTGATAGATAAAGTTTTGATTTTTTTGCCCCAATATGCATTACTTTACATTTGGCTACATTAAAACGCATTTGCCATTTCGTAAGCCCATTCCCCCAGTTTGGAGAGATCCTTCTGGAGCTCTTCACAATCTTCTCTGGTTTTTACCACACCGGAAAAGGTTTGTGTCATCTGCAAACTTGGCCCCCTCACTGCTTATCCCTGTCTCCAGGTCATTGATGAACGATTGAAAGCACCGGCCCCAGGACAGATCCCCGGGGCACACCGCTTTTCACCCCCTCTCATTGTAAAAATTTCCCATTTGCACCTACTCTTTGTTTCCTTGATTCAACCATTTCTCAATCCATAAGAGGACCTGCCCTCTTATCCCACTGACTGTGCAATTTTCTCACACCCTTGGTGTGGGACTATGTCAAAAGCCTTTTGAAATCCAGATGACTATATCCCCCGGGTTTTCACCCAAATCTACATGCCTGTTGACCTTTTCAAAAAATTTCTAAAAGATTTGTCAGACAAGACTTACCTTGCAGAAGCCATGCTGATTTTCTCTCAGCAAGGTTTGTTCTTCTATGTGTTTTAAGATTTTCTCTTGGATGAGGCTTTCCACCATTTTCCCCTGGGATAGATGTAAGGCTAACTGGCCTGAGTTCCCCGGGTCCCCCTCCTTCCTTTTTTAAAAATTGGGTGTGACATCTGCTATCCCCCAGTCCCACGGCACTGGGGCCCGTTTTAAGAGACAAGTTGCATATTCCCGTTAGAGATCTGCAATTTCATTTCTCAGTTCCCTATAACCCTTGGGTGGATGCCGGTCTGGGCCGGTGACTTGTTAATCTTCAGTTTATCAATTAGTCCAAAACATCCTCTCTTTTTCCTGTATTTGATTTAATTCTTTAGTCAAGAGGGGCCGTTCAGGCAGGGGAAAATCTGCTCAAGGTCTTCTGTCGTGAAGGGACAGATGCAAAGAATCTTTTAAATTTCTCTGCAATTTCCAAGTCCCCCTTTAATCCCCTTTTTTCCTCCCTCACCATCCAGGGGGCCAACTAGTTCTCTGGCAGGTTTTCTACTTCTAACATATTTAAAGAAGCTTTTTTTATTACCCTTTATATTGCTAGCCATGCGTTCCTCAAAATCTTTTTTTTCCCTCACTTATCATCTTCTTACATTTCTTTTGCCAGATTTTGTGTTCCTTTTTTTTTTTCCCTTTTATTTGGGGAGGTTTTTCCATTTACAGAAAGACCTCTCCTTGGCTTTAGGCCTCTCTCTAGTTCTGCAATATCCAGTAGCTTTTTCAACCGTTCGTCCTTAGTTGGTTTTTCACCCTTCTTCCATTTCTAGGCCCAAAAGCAGCCTGGGTCCCGAGTATATACGGGTAACCCCCGCCTATCGCGGGGGTTTAGGGACCCACCCCATCCGCGATGCTGAAGATCCGCGATATGGGGAAAGGGAGGTGAGGTGGGGCCCTGGGGGGGTGGGAGGCGATTAGATCCCCTGCTGCCCCCAGTGTGCGCCAGTCTGAGAGGTCTTGGGGCAGTATGCACCGGTGGCATGCGGAATCTGACCTGCCACCACCGCCCGCCCGTGGCGCCCCAAGACTTCTCGGACCGATGCGCGCCGTGTGTAAAGGAATACAACATCAAAATGGAGTCTGTTAGGTTCAGGCAATCAGAAAGACAGGCTGTATTTTTCCATGCTGTTTAATTAAATCTGCAGGTGCCATATCGTTATCTCTGGGAAAGAAGAAAGCTGTGCTGTGTACCAGTCTCCAGTAAAATCTATGAGGCAATAACAACAACTTCAAACACAGGCCAATTATCGCATACCTTTTGGACTGACCGCATGGGAAAACACCAAGAACACAGAAAAATAATTGTTTTGATTAATTCACCCCTGTGATTGGACAATTGACTGGACTGATCTGAAAGGGGGGGGGGAGATGCTGCTTCATTCTAAAAATATAATTAGTCTATAGGAATAGTAATCTTTGTCGTTTTTAGCTATGCCTGCTTGACTCTTAGAAAGCTAGATTTTTATTAGTCATCATGTCTTCTGTAGTTAGACTTCCTAGGTTACTTAGAGGATTAGTTAAAATAGAATTTATTATTTTCTTGATTGCAATCCTAAAACCATGTTCTGATATTTTGACTTACATTATTGTTTTCCAATGATTTGCCTTTTTCTTCATTTTTTCTATTTTTTTAATAAATATAATAATATTTCAACATCAGTCTGTTTATTGCCAGAAGGAATGAGCTGGGACAGTGCCTTGATCACAAGTGCCTAGCTAAGAAATTTAACTTTGGAACTTTAGAAAAAATTTTCCTTGGATTGTCCTACCTGCCCGGGTTGGTGTATTTCAAAGTACACAACCTGTTAAGTTTTATTAAGAGTTTGGCTGCCTGTGATGTTATAGTGACCTCCACCCACATTAAACCAAGAAACTGGGAATAGTGGTGGGATCTAAAGGTGCTATTAGCGAGCAGAAGCTTGATCTTTTGAAGGTGTTTGAGGAAGCCTTCAACGGACAGTTGAGACTGTTCCCTGGGCACTGGGGGATTGACCTCCCCCCGCCGCCCCCCCCCTGCGCCACCTGAGACTTCGCGTCCGGGGCTGTCTCCATTGAGATGCATTGATTCAATGCATTCCAATGGAGAAATTTTCCCTATTGGAAAACATTGGCTCAATGCTTTCCAATGGGGGAAAAATTCTACATTGAAATTCATTGATCTAATACATTTCAATGGAGACACGATCGGCCCCCGCCGCCTCCCTCCGCACAGCCCCGAGGCTTCTTGGAGGAACATGGGGGTGGCACGGGGCATGTAATCGCCCCCCCCCTCTCGAGCGGCCCAAGGCTTCTCGGAGGAGCGGCGGGGGGGGGGAGATGCAATCACCCATCCCACGGGTGCCCCCCCGGGCGCCCCAAGACTTTCGGACCAGCGCACGCCGGGGGGGGGCAGGGGGATCTGAACTCCCGCCGCCGCCCCCCACCGCACCACCCGAGACTTCTCATCCGGGGCGTCTCCATTAAAATGCATTGGTTCAAAAACATTTCAATGGAGAATTTTTCCCCGTTGGAAAACATTGGCTCAATGCTTTCCAATGGGGAAAAATGTCTCCATTGAAATGCATTGAGCCAATATATTTCAATGGAGATACGATCCCCCCCCGGCACGGGCCCTGTGGCTTCTCGGAGGAGCGCAGGGCGGCGGGGCGGGGCGATGCAATTTGCCCCGTGACCCCCGTGACCCCAAGGCGCAGGTACTGCGATCCCATGAAATAGTGGGATCGCAGTACCTGAACCGCGAAATGGTGGGGGGTGGCTGTATACAGTAGAATGTATTTTATTTTTATCACTGATCTCTGATTAAAATAATAATAATGGAGAGTGTGGGCACCCCTGTCTCATGCCCTTTCTTGATTTGGGGTACCTTCCGTCATTTGGCCATTCACGTTAATCTTGGCCCTCTGCTCAGTGCAAAAATGCTTTGAAATTTCTCGTAGAAAGGGTCTATCTACCCCATCTTCTTTAAATGTAAAAGCATTAACTCCCAGTTAGATTGTCAAAGCCTTTCCCGCATCTAGGAAAATCAATGTCATTTGCTTCTCTGGGTGCAACTCGTAAAATTCCAAGATATCTATTATTGTTCTTATATTGGATGTTAATTTCTGTTTGGGGATGTTTTTTCTTTATGCATATTTCTGCAACAACCTTCCTTAACCTTGTTGCCCCGATGGTTGCATAAATATGTAATCATCAATTTTTTTGCTAACCCTAATTTGTGTAACAACGATATGTATGCTTCTTTCCATGAGTCCAGGAAAATTTTTCCCTTTCTTCCATTGTATTCAACTATTTTTTTAAACTGGCAGACTAGAGTCCTTTCCAATCTTGATAAAAAATTTCCCTTGGGAGGCCATCCCGTCCAGGAGCTTTCCCCTTCTTCTGTTTTTTCCCCTGCTTCCATAATTTCATAAGTTGTTATCAGAAATATTTAGAACTCCAATTGTTGGGGACTAAGGCAGTTACTTCACGTCCTTCTTTGTTCCGCAACTAGTTTTGTACCATGACAACGTTGGTCATCTTAATGTGGTTTTGTCCCTGTTTAGTCCCTGTTTCCCTCAACTGTTACTTTTTTTTTCATGGTTTGTTCCGTGACAAATTCTGAATTTGTTTGCTTTTTTTAACCTTTTTTTGTAATATCGTAAATAAAAAATAAGCCGCTTAGAGTTCCGCAAAAGGGAAAATAAGCGGGGTATAAAATAATAAATAAATAAATAAATAAATAAATAAAATATGTCAGTTTACTGGTCTTCCAGGATTTACACGTCAATGCTACATAATTTTCAGTACTTTCTTTAATAAACATTTGTACTGCATGGTGTTTTCCATAGGGAAACTAATGTTGAATTCCGCTTCAGCTGCTGATTCTAGGTGGAATGGTTGTTTTTGTGACAGTTGTTACCACATGGTCCCGTCTCTCGGAACAGGAACTGGGGAAACAAACCGTGACTAGAGAATATCCCAACCCAGCACCAGGTACAGTATTGTCACACTCTGATCCCTACAGGGCTGTGGGCGAGACAATTTCAGCTGTTGTGCGACGGAGTTGAAGTAAGATTTTTTTTTTACCGGTCCAATGCACAACACTTAAAGAGACAAAACGGAAGTGAAGTAACCACCTAAATCTCCAGTTCTCTGTCTTGTCTAAATACTTCCATGCTTTTTCTTGCTCAATTTCTTTCTTTTTATAAATGTTGCTTGTATAATTCCAGGCCTTCAAAGGAATTTTGGAGTAGTTTTTGAACTTTTTGCAACAAATACAGATTTAATGAGCAAAACCATTTTTACATATTACTATTTTATTATTCTTTTCCCACAGACAGAAAGAGGCAAACATGCTTCAAATTTTATTCCATTTAATGCAAATACTCTAAGGCTAATACACAGCAATTTTGTCTTGAAGCAGTCAACTAAGGTATAACATAGGTATTCTATAAACAGCTGTCTTTTTTTCTACATATTGGATGCCATTTTAATTCAGCTATGCTGCTGTTGTTGTTGTTGCTGCTGCCCGCTGCTGCTGCTGTTCTTTTGTTTTAACATGCCAACCCAAACTGCCTTGGCTTCTGGCAACCCTAAGAATGAGTGTCCTCCACAACACCTTACCATTAGCAGATGTGCTCAGTCCCTTGGGATTCAAGGCTCTGGCTTTGTTTATGCAATCCCTTTAAAAGATTCGCCTCTGCATTATATTGATGTAGATAGAGTTGTAATTTTTAAAAAAAACTATCCATATGGCAGGGAAAGGGTTTAAAGCAGTCCTTTCCCAAAAAAATTCATGCAATGAATCCTTTCAGCATGAAATTCTGTTTTATAAATCAACATGTAGGGCAATGCAAAAGAGGGAAAACTTTCAGCTATGTTTGGTCATTTCTGTGCAGATTCAGATCAATGTTTTGTGAAGTAACTGAGTAGCTGCATGTTTTAGTCTGGGGTTAGTGAGCACCCGAATGATTGCTTGGAGAGGAGAGTACAAGTACATCGCTGGTTCTGATGAAATATGTGTTCTTTCTTCTTTCACAAATTCTGAATTATGGAAAATCTGTGCCAGAAGCCATAAATGTATAGAAAGAGGAGGGAGACCATTGTTCCAATTGCCTTCATATGAGCTTTTGTCTGGAAGCTTTGGAAACTGGATTCTCTGCTTGTCATATGATGGAGGTGCCCCCCGAGTTTAAGCAAGGATAGGATGGAGCAAAGTAAAACAACAACAAAGGGACATCCCAAATCCAGTAATCAAAAAGAACACTTTGAAAGAAATTGAATTATCTATCTGTTCGTTCCTTTGGGTCCCATTAGAAACAATGGCTGTTAAGTTTCTCTGTGTTCCATTTAGCAGAGGTGAGAAGACTGCAAACATAAAAAGAAGGAGGAGAGGAGGTTCCACAAGTAGTCTAGGTATAAGCCATGATATCCTCATTTGAACCCAAAGGGGTGAAGGAGCAACTGCTGTTCACTATCTTGATGAAAAAAGAAGACACAAAGCCAAGCAGCAATCCAAAATCGGAAGTGTAAGACAGCGACAATTAAGAGGTACATTATTTGGATCCATAAGTTGATGGTGGGGATGTGAAAAATAATAAAGAGTCCAAAATGCAACTGTTAAAACTGTAGCACAGATATTGGATATTCCTACTGAGAAGAAGTTGTCACAGTCAGAGAAGTTGTCCACTGGAACCCAGCCCCTTGTAATTTGTCCATTCCACCACCATCATAGTCACTATGAAGCTATTGGAGATTGAACCCCGCAAGAGCCAGGTCAGCTACACCTATGAGAAGGGCAGCGATCTGTGTAAAAGCCATTTTTTCGGACTGCCTGTTTCTGGGAGACCCAGCTGTGAACCTGCTCACAGCTGTTGAGCTGAGATAGAATGTCCAGGTATATGAACAGTGGGTAACTTGTAAATTCAATGGTAATTATGGTAATGACCTCTTGATAATCTATGCAAACCAGCAGGGCTGCCATGTAAAATAAGCGTGTGATCAGGCAGCAAGTTAAGAACTTGCTTGATTGTACAGTGACCCCCCGCAATTTACAGTTCAGGTATTGCGGCCCCGCTACATGTGGGATCGCAGTACCTGCACCATGGGGGGGGGGGGGGGCGGGTCTCTCTCCACCGCCCCCTGCACCTCCAAGAAGCCTCGGGGGTGCATGGCAGGTGGTGGGGGGCAATGGGTCGCTCTCCGTCGTCCTCCCCCGTGCTCCGAAGGGCATCGGAGCCCCTTGGGAGTACTACACGGAGCGAACGCATCTCTCTCCCCTTGCCCCCCCCGGGTGGCTCTGAACGGCCTCGGAGCCGCTCAGGAGGGGCTTCCGGAGCAAAACGCGTCACTCTGCGCTGCCCACACGCTCCTTGAGAAGCCTCGGGGGCGCATGGGAGAGCAGCGGGGCGATCGGTCACTCTCCGTTGCCCCCTGGGCGCCTCCGAAGGGCCTCTGAGCCGCTCGGGAGGGCTGTGCGGAGCGAACGTGTCGCTCTCCATCTCCTTCCCCGGGTGCCTCTGAAAGGGCTCGGGGCCGCTCAGGAGGGCTGCGCGGAGCAAAGGTTTTCACTCTCCGTCTCCTCCCGGGCGGGCCCCCGAAAGGCCTCGGAGGTGCTCAGGAGGGCTGCAGGGAGCAAAAAACGTTGCTCTCCGTCGCCCCCCGGGCGCCCACGAAGGGCCTCAGAGCCGCTCGGGAGGGCTGTGTGGAGCGAACGAGTCGCTCTCTGTTGCCTCCTGTGTGCCTCCGAAGGACCGCAGTGCTGTTTGGGAGGGCTTCGCAGAGCGAACGTGTTGCTCCGCACTGCCCACACGCTCTTCAAGAAACCTCAGGGGTGGGATGGGGGGGCGCGGGGGGGGGGGGTACTCTCCCCTCGCCCCCCCCGGGGACCTCTGAAGGGGGGC
>JAWVWN010003092.1:0-31722 GCA_037367305.1 Phrynocephalus vlangalii | reverse complement strand
TTGGAAAAAAAAAAAAAGCAAAACTTAATAACTATAAAAAATTTATTATTATATTATATTTTAATTTAAAAAAAACAAAAAAAAAGCAAAACATCAAGTAGTGTTCTTACAGCCGTGGATTCTATTCCTGTCATTCTTCATTTGAACATTTTTCTTTCCAATAAGTCAGACTTTTTTATTATTATTTTATTCTTTATTTTGTACAGAAGAGTCAGAAAATCTTTTTAAAAAACCTAAAATCTTTGTAAAATATTGTGTGTGTGTGATTCCTTGTAAAATTTTTTAAAAATTGTTATTACAGAGAATCAGTTATTAAATAATGTTCATATTTTCACTTCAAATGTGGTTACTCTCTTTACTGGTTTACAAACGCACATGAATGAACAGCACCATTCTCATCTAGTATTTTGATACAAACTGCTTCTAATTTCTTTTATCAAAAACCTGACAAATGAGAAGAAAAACCAAAAGGATTTAAGAATCAATGAAGTCCTGAGGGCCCAGAAAGGAGTTCAATTTTTTATTTCAAAACATGGTGTGTTTTCCCAAAAACAAGCTTGCTGAGAGGTCACACAGGAAGACAAAGCCCTCAATGTTTTGGACCACAATTCCCACAGTCCTTGATCATCGCCATATACGCTGGCATTCTGGAAGTTGCATGCAAAAACATCGGAGGGCAAAGGTTCCCTACCCCCCCTAATGAATGGACCACAAGTTCCACTGATTCAAATGGGATGCCTAAGCTGCAATTTACTTTAGCACGGGAAACAGTATATCACAACTAGGCTAGCCCGTTGAATCAATGGAACATATATAGGGGTTGACTCACCAAATTCCCAGCAATTCTGTGGGCTTAATATGTAACCTTTGGAGGAGATGGAAGAATTTATGGGGAGAGTTCCCCTGGTCCTGAACATCATGCATCAACTGCCTACATTACCAAAACACCATCTATGCATATGCCTCCTGTCTTTGCAAGATGGTACGGTACCATAATTACCACATGGGGAAAAGCCCATTCAAATTGTTCCAGCTTTAAAATAACAGAGAGAAAAAGCCATTTTGGGAGCAAAAAAATAACATGTCATCAGAGAAAAATACTTCAAAATCACCCATTTTATCGGTGAAGCAAACCCCACAGTATTTGACCATATAGTCGTAGCCTAACTGATAATAGAACTGGTAAAAATAATTATAAAAAGGAAGAGATGGTGCCAGTGAATTGACAGACCCATGTTCCCCTTTTTGGGGGGACACATTTGCTTGTCAGTCAAATTGCTCCCACTTATATCCACTTAATATTGTTATCATGTGCACCATGCTTTGAACATTAAGAGAAACATTTTTTATGCCAGAATACCCACACCAGCAATACATTCTACCATCTTCACAACATATGGCAATGGCAGGTATGTTCCACAGGTGGTATCCACACCATCTATGAAATTTACTACAATATAAAAATGTGGTCTTTTTTTTCCTCCTATGTGGCCTGTTTATGTTTATCCACAGAGGACAAAACCTCACCCTCACTTCCAGATAGTAAAGGGAAATACACAACCCTAATGTAAGGTGCCTTCCTATTTTAAATTTAAAACATTCTCACTTTACTATAGAGGAACTGGTTTCAAATTGCTAAAAAAAAGAGAGTCTGACTTCTGTTTTATCTTCTAAAATGACAGCTTCACAGCAAAACCAACAATGGATTTCAGAGCACTTGCTTTGTTTTTGTGGACAAAGTGGGCTCCAGTCCACAAAAACTCAGCCTACAATTAACTCCATTTTTAAAAGCCCCAGAAGACCAACTTGTCTTTTTTGTCTAAGTCATGTGTTTCCATTGTGACTGTTTCCACCCAAAAGAATCAAGTCAATAAATCATATTTCATGAAATAGTTACTGTTCATACCCTGTCCCTATAAAAAAACAAGCAACAGACCTCTTTTTAAGAACTGACTCTTTGTAAACTAAGTTTTACAATTTTGTTGCACCATCTGATAAGAAATGCAAAATACTGTATGCTGAAAAATTTTAAGGTCCTGCATCATCCTGCATTGCTAACACAAACATTACACCAATCATTAAAAGTGTGTTTACTGTTGCCTGCAAGGTGTTTACAAGTGATGCCAACCCTATGAATGAATGGCTTCAAAAGTCCCTACCATTGACAGGGCATGCCTGGGTCTTGCAGACTGATGCTTTTTCTTCCTTTACTGAGGCAACTGCAGAATACTTTACTGTGTCCCACCACAGAATACAGCCTAGATGCCCTAAGCACATCCGATCTTGCCTGATTTCGGAAGCTAAGCAGGGTCGCCCTGGTTAGTAATTGGATGGGAGACCACCAGGAATACCGGGTGTTGTAGGCGCCTGGAGTAGGAAACTTGCAAACCACTCCAGTAATCCTGCCGAGAAAACTCCATGGACATGGGTCCCGAGAGTCGCCCCGACTGTAACGACACAACACACACCCCACACACACACAAACCCCCAGAATAATTATTTCATCTGAAATACTATACCAAGTCACACAGGCTTGACTCCATTTACCTCATAAGCTGTATCAGGAGAAAAGGAAAAACTTGCCCCCTCCCTATTTTGTGAACCCATCCCCTACTATTTTATGTGTTTCATAGGCATAACCCACTTGAAATATGTGTTTTTATGATATAAACTTTCTTTGTCCCCCCTGTGTCGCCTGTCCACTGAATGCAAGGATATTATGTGGCATCAATAACATCGAAAGGCTGTTGGAAGGCCTGTGTAAGATCTCTACAACTGATGAGTTTGTTTATGAAAAAAAATTCAATTACTTAAACAAACTAGTTTAATGCTTGTGAGATATTGTGCTTCCAAAAAACCCTGAAATGGTCTAATATTGTTTCAAAATATTGTCCCCTTATTGGTAGCGGGAAAAGGGTTGCCAATTTTTTACATTTAAAAATGCAGTTTGTTTTTTGACAACCCCTTGGCACCAGTAAAGGGTTGGCCCTACAGCGGGGGCCCTTAAATTTTTTAAATTTTTAAAAAGTCACCACCCCCTTTTATATTTCCCTGTACACGTTACATTTCCCAAAATAAGCTGTCCTCATTGTCCCCCAAACTTGGCAGAAACATAAATTTTTCCTGCACCCAGTCAAGATCTAAAAGCAGGGGTCCTCAAAACTACGGCCCACAAGCTGGTTCTGGCCCCCAAAAGCCCGGGAACCCGGCCCCGTGCCCCAACTGCGTTTCTCCCCCAAATTTTTTCCCACCCATTTGGCCCCGAAAACCTGAAACGCCAGGGGAGGGGGAGAGGGGGGCTCGACGCCCCCCAGGGAACAGCTTTGGAAAATGGGTCAGACCCGGGGGGAAAACCTGCTTGTGGAAGAGGAAAACCTGCCTGGGGAAAGGGGCGTGGAATTGGAAATTTGCCTTTGCTGATGGTCCCCATCAGCTGCCCCCGGGGTTGGCGGTGTTCCCAACTTTCGGGGACGTGGGACGGGGATGCACAACCGGGGGGAAAAAATAAAAGCCTGTTGAGAGGTTTCCAAACCCCCCATTGTTGATTTTAAGCGATTTGGGGTTCCTCTCAAAATTTTGGGGGGGGGGACTGAGGAAAGGGGGAGAAGCGTTGGGGGAAATTTTGTCAAAAAAATTTTAAAGAGCAGAACCCAAAAAATCAAAAAAGGCCCATTTTTTTATTCTCGGGGCCGGGGGATGCCTTCCTTGTTCGGGGTTTGCCCCTCTTCCTCCCTTTTTCCCTTGATGAAACCAAAATATTAAAGGGAAGTGGCCCCCCTTTTAAAAAAAAAAAGAGGCGGGGAATTCTGATTAATAGATAACCATAAAGGGCACTTTTTTTAAAAAGAGTTAAGATGTGGAGAACTTATTCATTTATAATTTAAAAACGATAGCCTCCCCCCAAAACAGTGTCTGGGGGATAGTGAACAGGCCCCCTGTTTAAAAGTTTTGGGACCTTCATTTCAGGATACCCTCTTCTGTCACTAAATTAAAAATTAAATGAAAGACAGCCCTTTGCAATTTTTTTGGGGGTTTGGGTTTGGAAAAGAGGTAAAATAAAGGAAAAAAGGGGGGCTGTTTTGGGGTTTTTCCCCCGGGGGGGGCCAAGGTTTTCACTTGGTAAAATTGGTGTAGTGTGGGGTTGACTGTACTGCTCAACACCTTGCCTTTAATTAACCTGTGGAGTGTTTTGGGTTCTATGATTTCCCCGTACTATTTAATATGGGCCCAATGGGGAAACGTTAAAAAAAGTGCCCGGTGTTGATTTTTAAAAAAGTATTTGCCTACTTGCGGGAAGGACAGGAAAGAGGGGGCCGGGGTTTAGCCCCCCTTTTGGGGAGAGTTCCCAGACTCTGGGGAAAGGGGGGGAGGGGCAGTGGGGAGGGCCCAGTAGGGTAGAAAATTTTGGGACAGGGTTTTTATACGCAACTCCTACTCCTATCTAAAAAGGCCTGTTAAAATTCGTTTTTAAGGGATCACCCAAAACCCAAAAAAAAAAAAAATCCTAAATGGGAATCAATTTTGGGCCCTTTTCACACGACCCCTAAGATCCGCTGGCCATTTTAAATTCGGACCAGAGATCTTGGGGGTTCGTTGCTCTTCCTACGCCCCCAACCCCTCCGCATTCCCTTGCTCCTGTCTTGTGAGGGTGGGAAAAAAAAAAGAGAGGAAAAAATGCGGGCTCACCCCCAAAAAACCCGCCCGGAGCCCCGTCTTCATCCTGATTCCTTCTCTTAAAGGGGGGGAGGCAAAAAAAAAAAACAAACAAAAGCGAGGAGAGCCCGGCACCCCGGGCCCTTAAAATTCCGCACCCGGGTTTTTTTCCCCCCTCCGAGGCAGGTACAAGAAAAGTGCGGTTGGGACGCGTTAGGGGGGGGCGGGGTTTTCGCACTTAATTTTCTTTTAAAATAAAGGGGCGGGGGGGGGAAAAAAATTTGAAAGGGCTCGGAGTTGGCGCCTTTTGCGGCGGATTTTAAGGGGTTTTCTTTTTTTTTTAAAAAGGTTTTAAAGTGATCCTAAAAAGGGTTTTCCCCAAGGGCCCAAATTGAAATATTTAAAAATTGGTTTAAGAAGATCCCCCCCCATTTCCCAGGGCCCAAAATTGGGAATTCAAACCCAAGGCCCCCTTTTAAATTTCTATTTCCCAAACTACCCCAAATTACTGGTATTAAAAGAGCATAAATTTCTGGGAAAAAGTCAAAGGTTTGCTATGATGGAGGAAGAATTTTTTGGGGAGTTTTAGGCCAAATTTTTCCACATGCCCCCCCCCCCCCAATAACACCTTATAATGGGAGACTCTTTCCCAAAACTATACCAGGGCTTCTTTCATTCACACTGAAGGCGGTTTAAAAAGGGAAACCAAAACACCTGCTGTGGGCGGGATTCCAGACATGCTCTGTTTGGGCCCAGAATGCTATGCTATGCAAATACAGTAGGTTCTTTTGGAATATTCAGGAGTATTTTTCTGCAGGAAAAGGGGGATTTTTTTTTTATTAAAATCAAAATTTTAAAAAAACCCCTTTGAAAAAATTTCACAACATTTAGCGGGGAAAAAGGGAAAGAACAGCCTTTTCTGTTTAACTTTCCG
This sequence comes from Phrynocephalus vlangalii, assembly GCA_037367305.1. Lineage (NCBI taxonomy): Eukaryota > Metazoa > Chordata > Lepidosauria > Squamata > Agamidae > Phrynocephalus > Phrynocephalus vlangalii. The sequence continues at coordinate 26,135 of JAWVWN010003092.1, read as the reverse complement.
TGCCAATTTTGCGATTAAGGCCCAGTTTTTTAAATTAAAATTTTTTGTTTTTTTGGGGGAAACCCTTTTTTTTAAAAAAAATCTGTTTTACAAAAATTTTTGCAAAAGGGGACGTTTTATTGGTGCCCAATGGGCCCCCCAAAAATTAATGTTAAAAATGCAGCGGGGGGAAAGGGGCCCTTATGGCCCACGAAGTTCGTTCTTCTAAAGGAAACAAACTCCCAACCTAACATATCCCCCATTTGATTTCCCCCAACGACTGAGCTATTTTCCCACAGGGTTTTCCCCGGGGGGGCGATTTTCGTGGATCAAGGGGCCCGAAAACCAGGACTCAGAAAAAACGGGGCCCTAAAACCCCTGTTTCACCCCTAGAAACTGACTTGGGGAATGGTTTGGGGAAAAAAACCATTCATTTAAATTTTCCCTTGCCCCCGAAAACTCTAAAAGGTAATTTAATCCCTTGGGTTATGAGAAAATCCTTTCCCCAAAAACATGCTTGTCCCCAAAGCACTTGCGAAATAAAAGAAAATTTTCCCCAAAGAAGATGTAAGGGGAAACTAATGATTCTTTTTGGGGGGCCCCACAGACCCCCTTTTCCCAGTATAAAAAAAAGGGAAAAAAAGTTTCAAAAAAAGAAGTTGGCTGAAGTTAAAAAAAATCCATACCATGGTATTAAGCCCCTGGTTGCGGAATCTGTTTCTGTTTGGGGACTAACAACGGGTTTTTTACTTTTGTTTTTTTAAATGTGACAATAATAAAAGAAAATTTTGTAGCCCTATATGAAACTTGACTGGGCTCCCCCAAGGTAGAAATAGTTTAAAAAAAATAAGAAAGGATGTTGAAATCTATTTTTTAATATTATTTTATATATATAAAATTTTAATATATATATTATATATATTTTTAAAGAAAATTTAACTTTTTCCTGCACCCCTTTTTTGAAAGCCTTCATTGCATTTGCAAGGGAGTTTCGCCTTTTCCTTTTCCCCCTTCCCCCCAAAATTTTTGGGGGCTTCCCAAAGACAAAAACGTTTAAGAAATTTCCCCAAAATCCGCAGGAGGGGGGAGAGAGTGTACCCGGGTTTCACTTGTGATCATGCGACCTTTTCCCCGTGCTTGTATATCAAGCCTTTTGGGCTTTGATCAAGGAAAAAATTGATCAGAAATGTTTGCTGAATCTTGCAAAAACCCATTGGAAAACCCAAAAAGGTACTTGAAAACCAATGTTTTACTGTAGCTGAAAAGCGGTTAAAATTGCCCACCCCCAAAAAAACCACCACAGGGTTTAAAACAAGGGGTTGACTGTTTGCTTTTTTTCCTTTAAACAGAAAAAACATTTCTGACCCTCTTTTTTTCATTTACCTTGAAGCTCTTGACTTAAATTAGTTCTTTTACAAAAAAAACCCTTTTTAAATTCCCACCCAACCTTCACAAATGGTTTGTGCTCCCTTAAAGCTGAAAAAACTTTTTCAAGGGGGCCACATTTTCGTGATTTTGCATGATTGGTTTTTATTCAAAGAAATTTGAAATAGAGAAGCCATGTCCATGTGAGCCATTCTTTAACCCAGAATGTTTTCTACCCCCAGGGCTACGTTCCCAAATCTTTTTTTTCCCAAAGGGAAAACCCTCCCAGCATTTGGTATTTGTTATTTTGAATATGAAAAAAAATTTATTGTACTTTTCTTTTTTTGGTATTGGGATTTTAGCTTTAAAAAATGTTACACTCCTAAAAAAACCCGCAACATTTAGACTCACCTAAAAGAAGGCAGAGTGGGGTCCAAAGAAGGCCATCAGCAGTAAAACCTGGGGGACACCACACAGCAGCTAGCACTGGCTGTACCACTAATTTACTTCAGCTCTGGTCGGAATTGTCTCCCCCTTTTTAGGAACAGTCTCTGGCAATGACTCTGGTTAATAAATATTAATTATTTAGAAGTTAATGTTCTTTTTTTTGTTACTCCAATGGGAAATTGTCGTGAGCTGTCAGCTTGTGTGTGTGTTTTTGGTGTGTGTGTGTGTGTGTGGGGTTGTGTGTGTGTGTGTGTGTGTGTGGGGTGTGTGTGTGTTTGTATGGGTTTTTACTGTTTAGTAGATAGAAAGTTTGATAGATAGATAGAAGATAGTTAGATAAAATAGATTTCAGTTATAAAATTTAACTTACAAAATCAGAAGCCAGTTTGGGAAAGGGTTTAAAGAGAGAGAAGACTTGGCAGATGTAAAGCCCAATGAAGTACTGTAAAAACCCTTGAATGATAGTAAAAGAATGGCTTTTTTTTTTTCGCTTTGGGGGATTCCCCAAAAAAATACAGTTTTTTGGTTTTAGATTTGAAAAACAATTTTGTGAGACTTTTAAAATTTTTATTTAGTTCTAATTTAAAAAACGTTAAAGGGTTTTGGCAGAAAAAATCCCCCTTTTCAGGGACACAGTTACTCTTAACCCCATTGGAAAAAAAAGGGGGGAGGCACCTCCCGTCTCTCCCGGCCCGCCTGACCCTTTGGGGGGGGGGGGGGACGAACCCGAGGAAGGGGAAAGGGGGCCCCCATTTGGGCGGAGCTTTCCCAACCCCTTTTTAGCCTTCCCTTCCCTGGGGCCTTTCCAACTTCTGCCCCCAGCCCACCCCCCGCCCCTTCCCTCTCGAAAGCACAGGGCCCCCTCTCTCCCCCTCGATGGAACTTCAAACCCAATTTAAATGGGGAGGCTCCCCCCTCAGCCAAAACCCACCACACTGTTCGTCAGCCAATCAGATTTTTCCCTTTTCTCCGCCAAACCCTCCCCCCACTCCCGTCTTCCCCTTACTTTTTTTTCAAAAAAACGGTTTTGGGAGGGAGGGGAGGGGGGGGGGCCAAAACCCTAAAAGCCCCAGGCTCCGTTTTTTGTCCGCCCCCTGCCCGTCTCGCGTTTCCCTGGCGCGCGGAGAGGGCCCGCCCCCGGATGCTTTCTGGGATTTGTGGGTCCTGAGTTCCCCAGGTGCCCTCCCTGGGCAAAGGGGGCTGGGGGGGACTCCTTTTCCCCGGGCTCCTCGGAGCGCTCCCCCCAAACGCGTGCGCAATCGCGGTTTTGTTTGCTTTCTGAGCCGGGGAAGGCCTGGGGGGCAGGAGTCCAGGCCCGGGGGGGAAACCCGGGGGGGGCCCCCGCTCCTTTTGAGGGGCCCGGAGGGGGGCTGGGGGGGAGTCTCGGCCTCGTCGGGGGGAGCTGGGGGAAAGGGAAAAGGGAGGTGGGGGCCCGGTGGCCGGGGGGCCCAAGAAGGGGCGAGGCCCTTTCCCCAAAAGGGGTGGCCCCCTTTTCCCCCGCCGGATGAAGGGGGGCGCCCCCGAGGGCTTGGTGGGGGCCGCCACTGGGAGAAGCCCTCGCCTGGCCGCCCCCCTATTTAAAGCCCAGCGCGGGAAAAAATTTTTTTCCCCTCGGGAATCGTGGGGCTTTTTTGGGGGAAACCCCCAAACCCCTTTCCCCCAGGGAGCCCCTGATCCCTTCCAGTTAGGGGAAGGGTGGTTAAGGAGGGTGGCCCCCTTCCTCCTCCTCCCCCTTTCCTCCCCTTTCCTCCCCTCCTCCAAATAGAGAGGCCTTTTGGGTTAAACCCCACCCCCCGCCTTTTAAAGGAAGCGCGCTGAAGGAGATCAGGGGGAACGGGACAGAGAGGCTTGCTGGGGAAAAAAGGGTTTTCTCCCTCCCTCCCTCCCCCCGGCGGGCCCTCGGATCCCTTTTCCCCCCCCCCCCCGTCCTAAAAGGGGGAAAACCGGACCATCGGGGACCCCCCTTGCCTTTGGGGGTAAAATGAAAAAGATCCCTTTCCCCGCGCTCGGCAACATTTCCTGGCGGCCCTGGCCGCCCCAGCTTTGGTGGGGAAGTCCCTGTGTCCCAATCGTCCTCCCCCTCTACTTTCTTCCTTTGCCGTCGCCACCTTTCGTTGGGTGGGAGTAACCCCGGGTATCTCTCCCCCCCCAAAATTTCTTGGTTTGGGACTTTGGGGCCCCCATATTTTGTGGTGGGAAAAATATCGGGGGGACGTGGGGGTGACCCTGGCCCCCATCGGGGGTCGCAGGAAGGTTGTTTGAGCCCTTAGGGGGGAGCCCATGGAGTTTTTGGGTTTCTTCTTCCCCGTGGTAAATTGTTTGGGTTTGGGGGCCCCTTTGGGGGCCCCTTTGCTTATTTTTTAACCCCTTTTGGGCATCCTTCCCAACCTTTTTTAACCTTTTTTACTTTTCGCATCTAGGGTTTGCTGGGCTTCCTTGGGGGTGTTTTAGGGGCCCTTTTAAAGCAGCCCAGGGGGAAAACATTTACTGTCTTGAAGAAAAATCAGGTGAAAAAGAAGGTGTCCCCAGCTTTTGCTCTTGATTTGGCCGTTCTGAGTTTAAAACCCTCTCATCGTAAGTAATGTCTTGGCCTCGTCCCGGTTTTTGGGGTTCTTTCCGGGTTGGTATATTTTCCGCTTTTCCCCCGAGACACGCAAGGACGTTTTTATATTTTCAGCCCCACTTTTTTTTTTCCCAAGGGTTTTTTTTTTTTTTTTTTTCCCGAGTTCATGCAAAAAAGTGGTGGCTTGTGGTAATCTTGTGACAGCATCTTGGTTAAAGTAAAAATGTCCCCCCGGAAAACGTGAAACGTTATGATTTTGGCCCCCCTTTCATCCTTTACTATCAGCTTCCCAAAAAAACAGATCCTCAAGTGTGAAGAAAAAGGGTTTAATTTTTCCCCCAAATATAAAACAAGTTGGGAAATTTTTATGTGTGTTTAATTTTGGAAAAGCGGGGAAGGGAAAAGGGGAGGGATGTCCATTTCATTGAAAATTATGCCCACTGTAGCTTTTTTTTTTAAATTCTAACTTTTTTTTTTTTTGCATTCCAGGGGATTAAAAATTTGCCCCCCAAAAGGGTTTTTTTTTCAATTTTCCCTTTTTTTTAGTTTGAAAATCTGTTTTGGGACCCCAGGGGCTGGGACCCTGTAAAAATTTACATTTGGGAAAAAAGGGGAAATTGGTAAAAGTTTGGCAGGGGAGATCCCCGGTTGAGTTTCTGGTTGTGTCCCCCTTTTATATATTTTTTTATTTGTTTTGGTTTTATAAAATACCCTTCTGAGGGGAAACCCAGTGGGCGTTTATAGGAAAAAAACGGGGACATTAAAATTTATATAACGCACAACTTTATAAAAAAAACCCAAGAAATTATTAAAAATTTATATGTTTGGGGTTTGAAAACCAGGAATGAGCCAGAAACCTTGTTAGTTGACAGCAAACCCACTGCAAAAAATTTTCTTGGGTTTTTGTACCAAAAATAAGTACAGTCCCACGTATTTAAGCAAGTTTTAGTAGGCCATTTTCCCCCCCTCAATGTCTCCAGTGATATTTTTAAAAATTTTAAAACCCAGTGATTAATTGGTGATTTGTTCTGTGCTGCTACAGTTTGGAACCCCTCCCTTAGTAAAATTTTTTTCTTGCGGGTTTCGATGTGTGTATATGAACAGGGCGGGACACATCTACTTTGGAACTGGGATTTCTTCCCCCCCCTTTCCCCTTTAAAATTGCTTATTTTTGGTTGGGTTTTTCTTTACTGCGAAATGCAGGTGCTGTCTGCAATAGTTTTAAAGCATAAATAGGTTTTACAAAAATTAATTTAAATAAAAGGCAAAAAAAAAAGAAAAAAGTGGGCTTTTCCAGAACACCTGCCCCTTAGGTGTTATTTTAAAAAAGAATAAAACTTTTTTAAAAAGGGAATTGGTCTTTAAATTTTGTTTACCTGTTCTGTGTAAATTGTTGGAAAATGGGACCAGCCCTGAGAATGACAGTGCGGGAAGTAGAAAAAATTTGGTTGTGACATAGACGGGAAAAAGCTGTGCCCAAATTTAGTTTTCAGTAATAAAATGCATTTAGTTCAGTGGGATTTAAAACCCCTAGGAAAACGGGGTTTGTGGTTGCACCCTTTTAATATCGGGTTTGGGATTTTTAAATTTTTATTTTTTTTATTTTTATTGGTTTTTTAAAACCCTGCCCATCTTCCCAAGGGAATCGGGGGCTTAAAAAGGGGTGATAAAAATTAGAAAAATTTATCGTAAAAAAAAACAGACAGATGAAAAAATAAGAACATTGAAAAAAAGCTTTGGCCCCCTTTTTAAAAAACTATGGTTTTCCAAATAAGGAAAAACCTTATTAATTGAACTAACTAAAAACCCCGATGGGGTTTTAAAAAAAATTTAAAACTTGGTCACTAAAGGCCTCGCAAAACCAAAGGTTTTTTTCAGCGCCCTGCGAAAGGGCCCAAAGAAAGGGATCTGCAGAGCAACTTTGCTGGGGGGGCTGTTCCACAATAAAGGGGGCAGCCCCCGGGGAACCCCCGGGTTTCGGGTAGAATTTTCTTCGGGCCTCTGGGGAGTGCCCAACCCAAAAGGGCGGGTGCGCTCAGGGAATGCCAAACGGGGTCGAGCCGGGTTGATCGCTGGGCGATCCACTTCCCAAAGGAAAGTGGGGGCCCAAAACCCATGGGGGGTTTTATAAACTAAAAAAAAAGGGACCTTGAATCTGTTTCGGGGATGCAAGGGGGCAACCAAAGCGGCGGGCCAGGACTGGGGTGATTTTGGCCCATGACGACGCGAAACCCACCCATTTCTGGCGGGCCCCCCTTTTTTGTACCCTGCAGACGCCAGAGGAGAGCCCAAGGGAAACCCCGTAGGGGGGTTTTTGCAGTAGCCCCAAAACCTCGAGATCACCAGTGCTTGCATTACTTTTCTCAGAGATTTCCCGTCTAGGTAGGGCGGATCTGGGAAATTTGGCGGCAGTTTGGTTTAAAAGGGATCTGGGTCCCCGGGCAGCCACCTGGGCTTTCCAAGGAAAAGCACGGATCCAGAAAACCCCCCTCAGTTACAAACCCTGTCCGCCAGGGGGGGGAAAAACCAACCCCCCAAAAACGGGGAGAGGGCCCCCCCTATCCGACGGAAAAACTCCCCGAAGAACAGGGACCTCGGTTTTCGGGATTGAAAAGTATAAAATATCAAATACGGATATTTGCAGTTTTTATTCTTCTGTCATTTTGGGCTCCCAAAATAATATTTGTAAAAAAAAACCTTAAAAACCTTTTTCTTTTTCCCTAAATAGAACCCTTTGATTCAATCTTTTCACCTCTAAATTTTTAAAAAATTTAAAAGGGCCTTTTAGGGAGTGTTTTTTAAAAAAAATCGGGGTATTCTTTTTGAAAGACTTTCACCATCCATATAAAAGGTGTAAGCATTTCTTTAAAATTAGGTAAATTTTTTTCCTTTTTTGAGGTTAGGTTTTAATGATATGCCCTTGGTGGCCCTGTACTCCCACCCCCAGTCTGGGCTGAAAACTTTGCTGCTGGAGCGGATTTGGAAAATTTCCGTGCTCAGGCCCCTGGTGGTTGTTGCTGGGGAAGGGAGGGAAGGGCTGGTGGGCTATTGTTTATGAAATTTGGATGATGATGACAAAATCAGAGCCTCATTTCTACGTGGAGGGTGGTCGGGGAGCCGTCCAGGGGGGCGGGGACCCGGACCCGCCCCCGCCCCCTTTGGTGCTGTGGTTTTAATCTTTCCTCTGGATACAAATACAAAGTGCTCATCTCGAATTTGGATTAATTCGGAACCCTTCATTGTTTAAAGTAAAAACAGCAATTTTTTAACAGCAAAAACCTGTTTTATAAGCCCTTTTTTTTCCCGCAGGGGCTTCTAGTTTGGTTCCTGTAAATTTTGAAAGGGGCTGGGGAAAAATGAGGCCCCCGGGACAAAGATAGCTAATAATTGGGCTGAAAAAAAACTTGAAGGTTTCAGAGAGGTGATGAGGCTGTTGTCTCTTGGTTCTTGTTGAATCAGACTTAAAATCCTAAAGGGCCCTTTACCAAACCAAAACAAAAATAATTCACGAATTTTCCCGAGGGAAGAGGGCGTTGTGTTGTGTTTCTTTGAAGCCCATTAATTTAAAAATTTCAATTCCCCAAGTCAGGGGGCTAACTTTAAAAGGGATGTTTCTGGCCTGCGTTTAAATTTAAAAATGTGAAAAACAGCTAATACAGTACGGGTTGAAAAATTAGTTTCAAGGGCTTTTTATGGGGCTTTTTATGCCCTTGTAGAAATAATACTTTTCATTCATTCTTTTTTAAAAAAACTTCCCCATTTTTTTTAAAAGTTGGAGAGTTAATCCCATATGGGTTTTAAAGGTCCCTGTGCAGTCTTAAAATGTGACTGCCCAAATTGGAGGGCTGTTTACAGAAAAAGTTTGTGGTACAAAAACCCGCGTTTTCTTTGGCCTTCCCCTTTTGAAGGGGGAAAAAAAACACTCTGCCCCTTTCAAATGCCAAGAGCTTTTTTGGGGAAATTTGGGGTTTAGTGATACCCTCCCCAAGGCCACCACCATAGAGATTCTCCCCAAATCCCCTGCCAAATGTCGACAAAACTAGAGATGGGCACGACTTTGCGGTTTTTCCCGTTTCCGTTTCTCGGTTCCGTTACTCTTCGGGGGGAAAAGGGAACGGGGAAATTTCTCCCAAAACTTCCCAGCTCGAACCGACGGGAAAGAACAAATTTTTGGGCTGATTTGTGTGCTCGTTCCTTGCATCGCGGGATCGCGCGAAAGCCCCACGCGGGCCCCAAAAAAAAAAAGTTTTTTTAAAAATTTTTAAAAAAAAACCCCGGGTTCCCCGGGCCCAAAAAAACAGGCGGGAAAATGCCTGCCGTTTTCAGGGGACCAAACAAAAGGGGTTTTTTCTGGAGGGGCCCCGGCCCCAAACCCCCCATCCCCGTCCTGGGCTGCTTGGGGGGGACTCGCCCCAGGCCCCGCAGCCAGCAAAAAGCCCCCCCTCGCCGCCCGGCCCCCCCGAAAATTTTAAAACGCAAACAAGCGGCCCGGCGGCACAGGAAAAAAAATTTTAAAATCTCCCCCCACCCCTTCCCCCGGGGGAAAAAAACAGGGGGAAAAATGCCTGGTGCCTCAGGGCACCTACCCAAAAGGGGGGTTTTTCTGGAGGTCCCGGGGCCCCCCCCCTCTTCCCCCGTCCCGGGGGTGCTCTGGTGGGGGCTCGCCGCAAGCTCGAAAGGGAGCCCAAACAAAAAAAAAAAAAACCCCAAATCTCGGGCCCGGGCCCCCGGCCGCCCCAATTAAAGCGCAAGCAAAGCGGCACGGACGGCACAGGGAAAAAACCCTTTTTAAAATCTCCCCACCCCCATTCCCGGGCCAAAAAAAACAGGGGGGAAAAATGCCTGCTTGACTAAAAGGGGCAGGGGGCCCCCCCGGGGGGTGGTTTTCTGGGAGGGGGGGGCCCGCCCCCCCCGTTTTTGGGCAGCCGGAACCGGCGGGGTGCCCTCCCATTTCCTTTCGGTGGGGGCGGGGGGGGGTCCAAAAAAGGGGGGGGCGAAACGCAATTTTTGTTTTTGAAATCGTGGTCCAAAAACACAAAGCACAACAGAAAAAACGCGAAAATTTTTAAATTTCCAGATTTTTCACAAATAGCAGTTTGGGGTTTTTTTTTGCAAAAAAAATGTCTTCCTCTCCTCTTGTCTCCCTTGATTTTTTTTATTTTTTTTTTATTTTCACTGTGAAAGATGGGGTGGCCAAGTGGCCAGCCATGTGGGAGTGGACAACCATGCAAATTTTTGGAGCCATTCCCCCCGTCGCATGGCCACTTTTGGGCCCTGGAGACTTCTGGGTTTTTGCCAAAAAGAGCCCCAATTGCCCTAACCCAATAACCCTTTACTTCCGTACCCTTCGTCACAGACTGTTTTTAGTGGGGCAGAGAGGCCCCCCCCAGGGTGCAACCCCCCTAGCCCCCGTAAAATTTTCCGTCACTAGCCTAACCAAGCCGTTGCCTAAGCCACCTTTTAAAACCAAAATCTACTTGCTGCATTGCATACAAGCAGCAAGTAAAATTCCCTTCTGTGTTTAGAAAATGGTTTGGGGCGAGAGCCTTGTTTAAAGGGTGGGGGGGATTTACGTTTTAAATCGCCCTTTACTGGGTTTACTGTCTGCACAATGGTATCAATTTTCCATATGGCATTTTTTTCATTGATTTGGAGCAGCAGCAGGTGAGGAAGGGAGACCCCCTGTTTGAGGGGTTTTGGAGCCTGCTTCCCCTTCCTAGTGGCAGGGGCACCCCCGGGTGCCTCCCCGGAGCCCCCTTTCCCTTTATAGAGGGCCAGAGGAGGCACCCCCCCCCGAGGTGCCTCCAGGAAACCCCTCCCCCCCAAAAAACCAGTACTAACGACAACGAAAAAACGAAAAGGGCTAATTTTTGCGAATTTTCGCGGGGAAAAACCCGGAAAAGACCCCAAAAGGGACCGGCCCCCTAACGCAAAATCGAAAAAAAAAAATTTTTTAAGTGTGCCCCTTTTCTAAAACACAAATATGGTTTCAGTTGGGGAAAAAGGGGTCCAGTGTGTCTTCCCCCTCCGGGTATTGTTTGCATTGCCGTGTTTTTTCATGGAGGGTTTTTTTTTTTTTTTGCACAAATTTGGGCTTGACCGTGCAAGGGGCCCCGTATACTTTGGGTTTTTCCCAAACAGTTTGGGTTTTTGTGGCCCGGACAGGACTCAGAGTTTCTGATTTGCAAAGTCCCTTTTTTTTAAAAGTTGTATAAAGCACTTTAAAAAAAAAGAAGATTTTGTAAAGATGGATTTACGTCATAGAAAATTTTTTTTGTTAAACAAGCAAAAAGGAGTTGAGCCGTGTCGCCGGCCCCAAAACACCCAAATTTCAAAAAAAAGGTTACAGGTGATACCTTCATTTGGCCCCTATTAAAAAATTTAAAAAAAAAACATTGCAAGTTTTGGGGGATCTTTTCTCCTAGTTTCCCCGAGAGCTCCTTTTCCCCCTGAAGGTGCCCTCCACAGAGTCTGGGAAAATCCAGGAAGAAAAACCTCCAGAAAAACAAATCAAACGCCCAAAAAAAAACCCCAAAAAACTATTGGATCCTGGCCGTAAAAGCCCTTTTAGAATTTCATTAATATAATTTTGCTTTTTTGGGGGGTTTGGGTTTTTCTTTACAGATCAAATTTTGGGGAATTTCGTACTTGAAAGTGCCCCCTCGTCAATATGAGTAAATTGGGGGGCTTGAAAAAGGGGAAAAAACTCCAAGTAGTATCTGGGGCAGAAGCATTTGGGGGGACAGTTAAAATCTTTAAAATAATTTTTAATTTTGTTTACGAATCAATTTTAAACTCATGAAAAATTTGTTTTTAAGAGTTAAAGGTTTTTTAAGGGGTTAATTTGGGTTTTTAGGGGGCTTCCCATGGAATGGGTCAGGGTGCCAAAAAAAAGTTTTTCTTTTGGCTCCAGGGGAGGGAGCCCCTTCCCCTTTTCTTGATTGGGGGGGAAACCACCTCTGTGCAGGACTTGGGGGGAAGAGGAGGGGGTCCCCGTTGGCCAAAAAGTGTTTGGGGGGAGGGGACTTTCCCAAAGGGTTCCCTTTACCTAGCCCAAGGGAAACCCTTTCAAGGGGAAGTGGGCCCGTTGCGTTACACCCGCGCTTGCCTTCCAAACCTCCCCCCGGGTGGGGAAAAAGATCCGCTTTAAAAAAATTCCCCCCCAAAAAGCATTTTTCTCCCCGTCCGGGGGGGTTTTGGCCCAAAGGGAAGCGAGTTGGGATGTGCCCCCAACCTCTTTTCCTTGCAAACCTCCCAGGAAACCTCCCAAATGGGTGAAGATCCAAAGGGTTTCCTTTCCGGGTGGGGGGTAAGCACGGGCCCATGGGTCTTCTCCCAAACCCGTGTGCTTGGAAGGGGGAAAAAGGGGAGACACCACCGTGTTCACTTCCAAACAGCACGCCTGAGCAAAGGTCGGAAATTTTTGGTGGGCAGGCAGGAATCCATTGATCCTCGCCCAGGCTGGGTGAGGATCAAATGGTACCCCGTTTTAAAACGGATGTAAAGGGGACGGGAAATTTTTTCTTAATTTTTTTTCCCCATCCCGAAAGGCATTCGTTTTTAAGAGTTTTTCGTCTTTAAAGGGGGACTTAATTTTTTACAAGGTTTTTACTGTACTTGTCTCTTTTTTTATTTCCTTCCCCTGGAGTAATCCGGTGCCTTGTAGAGAAAAATTTTGCATTTCTTTGTAGCTTTTCCCAAAATGGCTGCACGGACTGGGGTGCATGTCCCGAAAGAAAACCCTTACAAGGGTGGAGTACTTTTATCCTTTCCCGAAGGGGGGAAAAGGGGGAAAATGATTACTTTCCCGTTTAAAAGGAAACCCTTTAAAAAAACAAACCAACGAAAAGGACTTTAAACCCTAGTTTTTTATAGCTGTTGAAGGTTTTACGCAAACCGTGCCTCACCACAAAGGGGAGGATTTTCAGGGCTAAAAAACATATGTAAGGATTTCCCTTTTTTTTATCTTTATCTTTAAAAGGATGGCTTTGGGTTATTTTCCCTGCCCCCTGAGCTACATTTACCAAGTTATGCCAAAATTTTTTAGTTTTGGGTTTTCCCTTTCTTTTCCTTTTTACTGTGATTTCTTGTCATGTTTCTTTTCCCAATTAAAATCATGTTTCCCTCATTCCCGTGTTCTAAATTTAAATTTTGCATGTATTTACACTTCTCCCTTTTAATTGCTGGGTCTGAGCAGCTTGGTTTTGGTTATACTAAATTTTCCCCACAAAACCCCCCCGAAAATTTAAAAAAATTACATAAAAAAATTTTTAATTTAAAAAAGGTGCCCCTGGCCCCCGGACTCCTTGGGGTTCAACAATGAAAGGGGTTTTAAAACAAAACTTTTGCCCTATGCAAGATTTTTAAATGCAAAGGGGGTCTGATTCTCCTAACCCCAAACTTTTTTTAAAGGGAAAAAAAGTAGCCTGAAACGTCAGTGATTCTCCGGGCAAAAAAAGCGAAAAAGGCTGGTCTAAAGGGCCCGGCCCGAAAATGTGAAAAAGGCCTTCTCCAAAAAAGCACTTACCATTTTGAGTATATTGCTGTAGTATTTTTTGATATCGCTGCTTTTTTTCCGCTCCCGTTTTTGGAAAGAGATTGTGCCGCTGTTTTGCTACTCCATGGCAAAAAATCCCTGGAAAAGGGGGCCCTTTAAATTTTCCAAAAATGCAAGGGTCCCCCCCCTTTCCCTTGGGCCCTTTTCCCGCTTCCAAAAAGGGGAAAGGGGGGCAGGGGCAATGTCAGTGTAAGTTAAAATGCCAACAAACAAGCTTCCCGATGTTCCTTTAAAAATGACCCCAAATTGGGAAAGGGATGCCAGGTTTCTGCTGGAGTAACCCAAAAATACTAAAATTTTACTCGGGGGAAAAATTAGAAGGGGGGAGGGGCACTGTTGTTAGAAACAAAGTGGGCTGCTTATATACCGCCCCCTACCAAAAAAAATTTTGTCTCTGGGGGGTTTCAAATTTTTTTTTACAGTGTGCAGGCTTTTTTTTTTTTTTAAAAAAAATTTCCCCCCCCCCAGAAGCTGGGTAATCATTTTACGACCTGGGGAAAGGGTGGAAAAGGGTGAAATTAACCCTTTAGCCCGTACCCGGGGTTGAACCCAGGTGGGGAAACCCCAGTTTTACCTGCAGTACAAGGGGATTTAACCCCTGCGCCACGAGAGAGGGCGGGGTCATGCGTGCTTGTCCCCTTGGGGGAAATGGGTTTGGGTTTTTTCTCGAAGACAGGGGTTCCTTTGGGCCCCTCATGTTTTTACCTTTCCCCGAAAGGAAAAGTTTTGGTTGCAGGGCATCTGTGGGCTGGGGTTTCCGCCTTTCCCAAATTCCCGGTTTTTATTTACCTTTAAAATATTTCTGCATTCCCTTTTCTGTGCCCCTTTCCCCAAAAACTTTTTTTTGGGAAGGGGAACAGAAAAAGGGCCACCCGGATGGGGGTAACTAACAATTAAAAATAAAATATTAAAATTTTAAATTTCTGATCTTTTGAGGAAAACGGGAGTATAAAGCTTTAGTGGAATGTTTAAATTTGGGGAAAAAAATACATGGGAAAGTCCCTTATTATCTTCCCAAAAAGAGGTGGGGGATTCAGCTAGTCTGTTGCCCCACTTATCAGTGGATTTTATTTAAAATTCCCCCGACAAATCAGAAGCACTTCACACCCTTTCCCCCAGCAAAGGGCCCTGCTAAGGAAACCCCTACCCTTTAAAGGGTGTTGGGAAAATTTGCATAGGGGGGCTTTGTCAAAAAAAAACGAGCCCATTCAGGCCATTGTCCAACTTATGAGCCTATTCAGATCAAAAGGGGGGTGTGAAAAGAAAGGGGAACTATAAAATAGAGGACTTGCCCCTAACTTTCCTAAGAAATGAAGGAAAAGGTTTCCCTTTATGACTGAATCAAATTCCAGAAAACTCACCTGGATGTCTGAGAATTAAAAAGGGAAACCAAGTTTGCATTACAAAGTTAAAATACGCATCACACTAAAATTTGAAGTAAAAAAATAATACCCCTATTTAAGTATAAAAGAAAATTTTCTCCTGCAGTATCCTTTTGGGTTAAATTTTTGTTTCCATTACAATTTTTAATGGGAATTTAAAATTTTAAAAATATTTAAATAAAATTACTCATTTTTTCCTCAAGTATTTAAAATTTTTTGTAGCCTTAAAATGTGTAGGTTTTTACTGAATAAAACACCTACAACCTTTAAAAATTTAAAATTTTGATTTTTTTCCCCAAAGGGGTAATTAAACATGACAGTTATCTCTGCCCGTAATTTTTCCGTTATGTAAAGGAGGGGAAATTAATTTTCCCAAAGTTGTTTTTAAGATTAAAGGGTAAAACAGTCAAGCCTTTAAAGTAGATGTTGTATATCTGCCCCTTTCTTTGCCTTGGCCCCGGCCTGTGTTTGCAGCAATCAGAAACCCCCCATGGGGCTCCCGTTCCCCCTTAGCCCCAAAAAGGGGGTTTTTTGAAAAATGTCATTTCCCACTTTAGAAAATTTCCCGGAGCAGTGAATTTGTTTTTAAACGGTGCAATTTACCCTTAAAAAAGCAAACTCTCCCCCTTCCCAAACCCGAATGAAAAAAAGAAGTATAACCCTTTTATATTTTGAAAATTTTGGGGCAGTTTCTTTGGGGGGGGCTGGGGGGTGTAAAAAAGGGCCCTAGGTTTCCCCCTGAAAAACTCCAGTTTGGTTTTTTTAAAGGCCCGCAGTAAATAAAAGTTAAAGATTTGGGAAACCCAAAACGTTTTTAAAGTTGCCCCATGAAAAAATGATAAAAGTGTGCAGAAAAGATTTGGGGGCTATCCAGGCCTCGCGGGGTTTCTTTTTATGGGCTTTGTGAGTTTGTTTCCCCCCTCATCGGTAGAGGAAATCTTTGGGTTATTTTTTATTTTGCGACTCCTGTTTCAAAGATACGCCATTTTAAATTCACTTCGTTTTTTTCCCCATTCTGTGTTGGGCAATTGGCCCTCAAAGGGCCTGAATGAAAGGTTGAAAGGGGTGGAAGATCAGTTTGGCCTGGCCCCGCATTTTGGGGGACCGGGGGACCCAAAAAAACAAAAGGCCCATTTCTCCGTTGCTACCTGAGAAGAGCCGGGGGGTGCTTTTAAAAAGCAGGGGAAAAGCAGGCAGCCCGGAAACCAGCCTCCCTTTCTTTTGGGGGATGCCCCCCCTTCTCGTTGTGACGGTGAAAACACCCGCCCTTTTTTTTCCCGTCCCCATCTGTGAGGCTGCTAAATGATCCTTCCCCCGCCCCCCCGCCCAGGGGCTGCTGCTCAAGGGGGGAGCAAAAAGTGGTTCCCGGCCCCGAGAAACTCCCATCCCTTCCCTTGCCCTGTTTGGTTTAAAATCAAGTCTCGGGCTTTTTCGGTGGACAATTTTGGCCAAAACAGACCTGAAACCTGCTCTCCCGGGGGAGGGGCTTTAAAAATCAAAAAAGGGGTTTTTCGAAATTGGGCCCCAGGAGAAGAAATCCCTTTTCTGTTTTTGTCATGAGGGAAACGTGTACGAATTTAAAAAAAAAACAAGCGCAAAATCAGCCCCGGGGCTAGTAGTGTATTTTGTTTCTGGCTCCCTTTTTCAGGCATTTCCCCTTAATTATTTTAGGTCTTGTAAGTTTGGTGTGAAATCCAGATTTGAGCTCCCAATGCCCCACTCCCGGTGAGACTCACCGGGGCATCACAGAGCAAGTTCGGCAAAGTGAAAACAGCACTTTTCTTTTGATTTTTTTTTATCCAGTGGGGGATGGTTGTCAAAGGGGGGAAAAAAAAACCCCACTTCCTTCTAGGTTGTTTTGGGTTGATTTTTTTTTAAAAAAAAGCTCTTAAAAAAAAAACCAACCTTTGTTGTATTAACCGCCCCTCACCCCAAAAGATTTTTTAAATGCTGGTTTGCCCTACCAAATTAGTTTTTGGGGTTTGCTCCTCCCGGGTGGCGTTTTTAAAAGCCCTTTTAAAAACAGTATAAAAAATTTGGGGTTACCCTTGAATTTAGACCCCGATGGGTTTTAAAGGATTTCCCCAAAAAAGCTTTTTTTGTTTTGTATTTCATTGGGAAGGGCTAGATGGGAAAACTTTTTCTGAAATTTTCCAAAAAGAATTCCCGAGGGAACTAATGTTTTTTCTTCAGCCTTTGCTTTTTTTTTTTCCCTTTGCAGTGGTGAGATGGCAAAAGTGGTTCTGTCTTTGGGGGTGGGGGGTGCCAGTGCAATCAGAGGGTTTTGGGTTGAACCTTTTGCTTTAAAAAGAAAATGTTTTGGGGTTTGTTTTGTTTTCAAAGGTTTCTTTTTTGTGGGGGTTTTGACAATTCCTTTTGGGCCTGCCTTTTCTCTTCACTTATCATTAGTCTATTCCTTTGTCTGGGCCCTGCTTTTTTTTTTAACTTTAAAAAAGGCCAACAAACCCGAAAGATGTTTGTCCTTATGATCAAACCCCCCAAAAAGGGGCCCCCTTTTGGCCAGAGGAATGGGATTTTTGAAAAGGCAGGTAGCCCGGACAAGGGAGAGAATTTAAGGGCAATTTTTTTTGATTTTTTTTTTAAGGGGCCACATAAAATTTTGTCCCGCCCGGAAAAAAAAACACAACCCAAATTTTATAAACAAAAATAGTTCTTTCCCAAAAATGTTTTTGACTCAATTTTTAAAATTCCCTTTATTTGGGCTATATTTAAATCCGAGTTACGTGTTCCAAAGCGCTTTGTATGGGATCAACTTTTTCACACCAGCCCATGTTAAAAATTTCGTAGTAAAAATGTTAGGGTTGTTTTTTTTTTTTAAAGCTCCTGAATTTTTTTCGGGATGCTGCTTGATTTTGGGGGTTTCTCAATCATGGAAAATTTAAATTGGAAGATTAGAATAAGGGGGGGACAAATCAAACAGAGGTTGGATCTGTTGCCAGAAGAGCACCCAAAAGAAAAAACGGGCAGGGTTTATCTGTTGGTTTGTGGCTTTGTGTTCTGGAATTCAGGGAAAGGTGTAGGGGGAGTTTTCCCCCGCTGTGTTTTTATCTTGAAGGGTCCCGTTTAAAGTGGGGTTTTGAAGGGGAGGTAATAAAAAGGGCCGGGGTTTTTCCGGGGAAATTTAAGGGTAAAAAGTGGTTTGAACAATGCTTCCCCCAAAATTTAGTTCACTCCACCCTACCACAAAAAACCCTCGCTCTATTGGGAAAGGGTTTTTTATTGTTAAAAATTTGTAAAGGGGAAACCCGGAACCCTTTATAGGGGAACTGTGGGGAAGGGGCGCTTCACACAGTTTGAAATTTTTTTTTGTGCTCCATCAAGAAACCTCAAAGCCATATTATGGTGAATCATTGTTGCATATGATATTTTATGCAGTAATGTGTTGGTTATTTGACGAAAGGGAGAAAAACAAATTGAACAACGCCTATTTAGCCTTCTCTTTTCACTTAATGTGTTTTCTTACATGGAGTTTTCTTGTAGGAAATCCATTGTACCCAATGAATATGATAGCACTTATGATTATGGGACATTATGGCTTGAGTCCCAAATGGGTTTCGTGGGTGTGTTGTTTGGGTCATTGTACTTATTGAATGGTAGTAGTTTTGTGTGCTTTTGCTTGTGTATGCCATCTAACCAATGCAGTGTTGTTTGAGTAAGAATTTTCCAGCCCTACACATATTCACTGGAGCTGCCTTTATAGCCAAGAAGTGGAGAGGCCCATTGAGGAACCAGCAGACTGGAATCCAGGACGTTAGGGGCATTCATTATACATAGCCTGCAGAATTCTGCTGAAAATCAAGAAAACCTCATTTGGAGAGCATTAGCTGCAACAAGCAAACTTTGCCAGCAGAATGATGCAGCAGTGATTACCTTGAGGCTGAGTTATTAACTGCTGCAGCTGAGAAGTTGGCTACCCACGTCCAAGTCCTCTTGAATGATGTAGCCAAATGGCAGATCTTCCCACCAGGCCAAATGCTTTGTCCAATTTCAGGCCTTTCTGAGTTGCCATGTAAATTTAAACTGCATTCTGGTAGGATCCTTGTGCAGAGCATGCAGAATTCAGTATCTCAGGGTTTTGTGGCGTACTGTGAGTTTTTTTATGTTTGGGGTTTTTTTTTTTTGTCTTGAGATTCTGGGGGTCTTGAGAAATTGCTCTTATCTACATAACCTTACATTTTCAATCTTGTGGATGAAATGTTAATGCAATGCAATGTGTAGCCTGCAAAATTTTAAATTTAAACTGCCCTGAGAGTGTTTTGAAGCGATATGGGGTGGTATTTTAAGCAAAAACACTTTGCTTTGCTTTTTATACCAATTAGTGACAGTGAAATTTCTGCAAATTCATTTATGAAGCACTTTTGAACTGAGGCATTACATTGGTGCCTTCAGGTCAACAGTACTCTCAGTATTTTATCTGGTGTTTGCTTATTGACAACCAATAGGTTCTAGCAATTGTGGGAAGAAGCCACTTTTTTAAAGTGTTCCTTGACACTTTAAAATTAGATTCACGATAAGGGAGGGTTTTATCAGCAGCAGGTGTCTTCAAACTGGCCTGCATGCTCCTTGCACTTTACCATACCAGCCTTGCTCAAGACAAAAAGGACTAAAAACTGCAGAGTGCAAAAGGTGAAAGCTCAATTATTCCCACCCAGCCACAAGCAAAGGTGATGATCAGAACTAGTAACACCTATCAACTAAATATTAAGGTTGTTGCTATCCGATTACATTGAAGCTTCTTAATACTCCATCAAAATATAGTGATTAAAAACCTGTTGTCCTGCATAGGACAAGCTTCCTCTTTCCCAAACTTTAAGGGGCCCCCCAGTTTCATTCACTCTAACCCCAGAGCATTGAGGGAAATCCTTGTTCCCTGAGCTCCTTTTGCCTCTGAATATGCCACCCACAGAGTCTGGAGAAACCCGGTCAGGAAGAAAAACTTCAGGAACATGGCCAAACAGCCCGAAAAAACTCACAACTATCAGACCCCGGGCCCATGAAAGCCTTCAAGAATACATTGAATGCCTCTACGGGGGGAAAAACAGAAACCAGTCATTTTAGTTCTGTTTGGGGTAATATCCATCCCATTTATGAAATAGAGCTTAAATTTTTAGAATATGCATTATTATGCCATTAAAAGAGCTTCAGCAGATTCCCTATCATTCCATTACTACTACTTATTCCAATTAGCAAAATAACAAGCAAAGTTGGATAATTGCTAAAGGGGGCCAGATGGGTTTTAATATGCAGGCACGGGGAGCTCTTGCCCTTGTGTGTGGGGGGGGGGGGGGATTAGATCTCTACCCCCAAACACATTGTTTCAGTGCCATATGTTGGTAATACAGGGCATGACACTTGCTAATAGAAAAATGTCAATTGAAAGACAGTTGAGAGATGGAGGCCATCCAACCCAAACCCTTGCTTACTGCAGGAAATCAAATACTGTAATATTTGAAACCCTCACGAGGATCCAGGAATTATGCTTGATTAGACCAAAATTATCTGGTCTTGTTTTCTGTCACAGCTTACCCAAGATGCCTGTTGGGAGCCTACAAGCAGGAGAGCAATGACCCTTTTGCTTTAAAGATGTGTTCAACTAACCGACAGCCCGAGTTTTGTTTCCTGTCACCCTATAGGTTTATATGGCCACTGTAATTAGAAGTTTTGGACTACTGCAGAATAGAATAGACTTAGTAGGCACAAGGGAAACATGAGTAAACTGTGTGATGCAACAAGGGGGAAGGTTAGCCCCCATCAACAATTTGTGTCTGCTTCAGGAGAATAGTACCACTTGGGTTTTTGCCATGGTCAAACCTTTATGGAGTACTGTGTCCAGTGCCAGACACCTCCTTTAGAAGTGCATCAAGCTAAACGTGTCCAAAAGTGGGCACTTTAACATGGTAAGTAGCCCGGAAAAATGAGCCCTGCACGGAATACTCAGATTTATTTAGCCATGAGGTTTTGGTATGACAGCCATCTTTCGTATGTATTCAAAAGACTGCTCCATCAAAGATGTTTTCTTCTGTTCCAGCAGGTAGAAGCCAAACCAATGCCCCAAAAATGCAAAATGTGAGATTCCAATAAACCCTTAGGAAGAAATTTCTGAGAAGTCTTTAGCAGTGGAGTGGACTACTCCCCAAATGGACAGGGCTGGATGACCACCTCAGAGCTGCTCCAGTTGGGCATGTCTCTACTAGCAACAGGATGGGTACAGATGAACCAAGATTCCTTCCAGTTAAAAGTCACTGATAAACACTTCACATTAGCAGTCTCAGAAGAAGGCTCTGCAGTGTCTAATTCAAAACCCTTTCTACCTTTTGATTTGCTGTTGATTTTGTTTTTCAAGCCAGCTGCAAATCTACCTTCACCCTTTGTTGCCATACAAAAAAAGCTGCTGTGTGTAAATTCACTGTTTGCAGTGTACCGGCATTAATTTTTCCGTAGCCACTATTCTTAAATTGTTGGATAACTTGACCAGCCCAATGAAAGGCTTTTTAAAAATATGTACTGAGTAGAGTACCTGTCAAAAGCACAGGAGACAATGTTGAATTAATTTAAAAAGAATATGCTGAATAGAAATGATATTATGTTTTTACAAGAATTGCAGCCCCCCTCCCCTTCAGACTGGGTCTGTGATAGCTGACCCCAACTGAGTGATGATGCCCAGTAGCTCAAAATGAAAACACAACGTGTTTCAAAGCATTATTTATTATACTGCTTAAATACAGATTCCCTTTCCTTGCTCAGGATTAGTGGGTGGGTTCACCTGCCGGCAGAGAGACCAACCCTTACATTCAGTGTGAACAACTGTTTTCATAGGGCAGATCACAGTTTCTGAAGTAAAAGAAATTTCTGGACAAGACCAGAACAACAACTGCTGAAGCAGGGCCTTCCTATTTCATCCAGATTAATATATTAAAAGAGGGTGAAAGAAAGCCTCCCTGCTGACATTAAAGCAATCTCAGGTGTCAGTAAGACGCCGATGTTGCCGAGACAAAGCAAAGTAGAGAAACAATGCTCCATAGTAAAGATAATATGTTACCCTCCCCCCCCACAAGTGGTGGGATCTTCCCATAATACACATGGTGAAATGTATGTTGAAGCAAATGATGCTGAAATAAGTGCTTAAGTGTGGCCCATCACAAAACTACAGACATTTAAATGCTATTTTAAAAAAGTCACTCCAGTTCTTCTGCCTGCTCTTTCTGGGGAGATCTGCCACGAGATCCTGTTCACAGGCATAGTCTTCCAATCTCATTGTTATTCTTGGGGACTAGGTTTTATTCAGAGGCACAAGGTGACATTCTGGCTCCAGTCAGACTGGAGGATGTAGGCTGAGCTAATGACACAGAAGGGGAAGCTGCTGTGGTTGATCCTTTCCTTTGAGACCCACAAGAGAAAGCACCATCCCAGAGAGGGGTGTTGAGCCAACTGCATATGTGGCCTAAATCCATAGAAATTTGCTTGCATTTTTTCTGAGGGGCCCCTTCAAGAATTTCAGCACTCCTGGGCAGGCAGTGTTTCTGCAAAGGAGGGCAATACAATACACATTTCGGCACATACACACTTGTCTCCGTCTTGCTGCGATAAGTTCTTGTTAAAAATGTTATTTCCTGAAGGAACTTTTTTTTTTTTTGGTAAAAGGTTCATTGAGCAGCCTATACAATTATGTCTTCATTTTATTTACCTATATGTAAAATGGGTCTGCCACTTTAGGGTCCAATGTCAGGATTCATGTACATCAGAAACCAAGACAACGAAGAGCTGAGCTAATCCCGTCTCCACCTTTGGTTTCCGCAAGAAAGCAACAATATTTTTGTGGCTCAATGAGCCCTGGTTGCATTTGACCAGAATGAGCTGACAGCCCTTCTGCTCCAAATGCAGGCATGAGAGATGACAGCTTGGCCAAGGTGTGGGTTGGGCAGTGAGCCCCTTCCAACTGCAAAAAACCATTAATGACAGAGGTCAAAGGGGAAAAATTAAATACTGTATCATTTTACTTTTGTGCTTGTAGCAGTGGAACTGTGCTGCAAATGCTATTTCTATCAGTTTAAACTTGACAGGAGGGAGCCAGAGTTGAAACCGGGTTCTTATGCTTTTTCCCTTGAAAGAAGAGCCCACTTGAGTTACTCTGGCATAGCTATAGAGAGCATCAAGATGTCAGACTCAGGTCAGTTACCAGAATCCGCTGAGATCCAACACTGATACGAACCAAGTTGTGACGGTAACACTATAGTTTAACCACCGCGTCGGAAGGCACGGTCGTATCAACTGTAGGTGTAGTCCAAAAGCATCACTTTCCCAAGCGCTGTTGCTTTTTCCAAATAAAATATGCATACTTAGTTACAGCGAACAACCCCTCCTAACAGTGGATACTGCACAGATCGCTGTATTCTCTCCCCCCCCCTTTTTGTAAAAAAGGGAAATTACTTTTAATGATCTTTTAAAATGCTATGCTAATAAAGGGGAAAGCTGTCCTTTCATTCCAAAAGGGAATGTTTACGGTATTTCCCCCTTCCCTCAGACGTACCTCACTTCTGCTCCCCACACTGTTCATGTGCTAGAGGGGACTCCTTTCAGTCCAGCACTCAGCTGAGTGCCATGCTATCCAAACCCATCTACCTTACTGTCTCATGAAGAGGCAGCGACAGACTGCTGCTGGATCCTGGCAGCACCGCACAGTGTGGTATTTCCAGATGTATGCTGAATACTGCATAGACTGGCCGCATAAATGAAATGGTACAAGGGGTCTCTAGGATTTAAACAATGGAAGAAGATGTCTAGTTGTTGTTTTTTAAAAAGCCATCCAAAAGTCTAGGCAGATTAAAAAAAAGGATTCTTCAGTGCTTGTGCCATACAAGGCTGGGGAACTCCTTAAAAGTTGATGCAGGAACTCTTCAAGGATCCCAGAAGGAATCGGTTTTCAAGGCTGGATCCTTTTGCGATAGAGGTAGGCGTTACTCACTTGGTTCATGATTACCAGACTGGTGAGGACAGGACACAGGATGGAGAGATACCAGGAGACCCCAGTCACAGCTGCGGTGAACCATAAGGAACACAAAGCCCCAAAAGCAAGCTGGCACAACCAAGGAGGTACCCAAAGAGCCCCGGGGGTGGGGATGGTAAGCTTTAGTTTGCTTTAGCGTCCAGTTCTTGATCAGCTTGGGGTAGAGCAGTGCAATCCCCCCCATGCACTGCATGCCCGGGATACAGCACAGTCAGCAAACCTGTCTGGCCGTGCCAGGTGACCAGTGGTCTTTGCCATTGATGTACTTATTTTAGCTGATGATGGCCAGGCCCAGCACTGCAAAAGATGAAAGAGAGCAGCTGTAAAGCCCAGTGGAAGCGGAACCTGGCCTTACGGGAGAAGGACTGGAGAAGAGAACTCTCTGGAGAGTAAAACCAGCAAGGCTTCAGTCATCAGGAAGGAAAAACGGGGAGAAGGGGGAGAGGAGGAGAGAGGAGAGAGAGAGAGAGAAAGACAACTTATTACCATGGTTTGCCAGAAAGATAGCTAGCCACCAGAAATCCCTTGGTGTCTAAGGGAACCAAAAAGGAGATCCTTTATATATGAAAACATCTCACTTGATGTGATAATTTGGGGAGTTATATTCTGTGGCTGGCCAACTCCTGATCTGTCCGGGAAAAGGCTGCTCTCGTCTCCCAAGGAGCATGTTAATTTTACATTGAATCCCATCAGTGTATGTGGGAACAAAGCTTTTGGTGTTAGATTATGAATCATTTTCTATAGGGAAAACTTTAGAAGAGAAAATCCCAACAGGGAATTCTAATGGATTTCGATCCGCAGCAGGCAGGGGTGGCATCACCCTTTCCTGCTCCCTTTAAAGTGGAATTGCCCCTCAAGGCCGGTAGACAAGTTTCTCTTTGCCAAATTAGTTAGTAAGCTGAAAAAAACACAGTGGAGACAAGGTTATATTTGGGAATGGGGGCAAGAATGCTTTTGGCTGGCTTACCGCAAGAGACATCAAGAGAGGATGCCACGAGGGAAAAGGCCTGGAAAGAAAGGGAGAACAGAAGGGAGTCCCTGTTTTAGTTTTACATCAGCTAGTTTACATGTCACCACATTCAAATACTGTCCTCCTCTTCAATTTGGAAGCAACCCACCTAAATCTTGCAAGCAATCCAACCTGCGTTCTGTCAGAGCAACGGCCTATCTATCGGTGCAGCATGCGGTGGGCTGGGGAATCCACTAGCAGGATCATTTGCAAACAAGACTAAAGGTGCAGAAAAGTGCAGCACTTGGGCACCAGGTTGAAGTCACTGCTTTGTTGGAGATTAGCAAGAGTGCTTTCAGGCAGAGGACCCCTACTGCAGCCAGTCACAAGGCATTGGGGGCTGAAGAAGGGGTTTAGGAACACCACAGGATGTTTATATACACAAAAAAAATAACAGCAGGGTCCATCTATAATTCTACTTTTCTGACACTTGGCTTTGCTCGCAAATTTCCTAAAGATACTAGGTGTTTTTATTTCAGATCTAAAAGAGAAATAAAATAAGTGTCATAAGTGTAAAGTGACAGTAAACACTACTGTGGGGAGGGGAAGACTTCAAAGAATTGTATCAGTTTTAGAAGGGTGACCGCCTTTGTCTGGAGCCATAAAAAAAACAAGGAGTCCATATGAGTTTAAAAGGAACTAGCAGATTAATTTCGGGAAAATATAAGTTCTACAATGTCTCTTTGCTTTTTAGACCCCGCAAGACTTTTTACTGCTGTGGAAATAGACACATGGCATTGATCATATTAATTTCTAAAAAATTTTTTTTTGGCAAAAGAGGTATGTCGGTGAGATTGAATAGCGGATAGAGTTCCCTGTACCTCTTTTCACATGTCACTACTGAAAAAATGTTACTGATCTCATCTAAAAACCCTTGTTTACATTTGACTCCCGTTTCACCGAGGGATTCATTTAACAGAGAGAGAATTAAAGTGTATTCTCACAAAATGTCAGGACTGTAATTGGAGAACAGGGGGATGGTGCTGTCAGGAGATCAGCTTGCTAAGGACAAAGCTCACTGTTGCAAATTTAATAATGGAAAAACAGAAATGCTACACTACTGCACTAGGCAAAATCTCTAAACAGAATCTTCAGTGGGCCAAAGCTAGCCAGTCACTGGCAACCATTTATATATAAACAGTGGTTTTCTAACAACACCAGTATTATCAAGAAGAGCCTAAGTAATTCAGAAACAGAACAGTTTTATCCTATATATTGGGGTTAGCCCTTGAAATAAACTTTGTCCAGGAGAAGGTCCAGCCGTATGGACCTTCTAATGGCCGATATTATGTATGACTCTTCAGAACAGGATTTTGGAGGGGTTCATACCTCCAAGGATGCCGGCCCATGGTTCAGTTCTAAACCCGCCTTTCATACAGCTGCTGCTGAATACACCCCTATGAAGCTATAGTGCCCCAACTTACTTGATCCAGGTCTGGTGAGCACAGCTACAAAGATGGTAAATCCAAGTGCAACGGGGTGGGCAGTAGCACCAAAGACAGCCCCGGAGGGAGCGGTATATTCGTGATTCTGTTCAATGCTCAAAGCCATGTCTTCAGCGCTACAATCTATAAGATACTGGCCTTCCACGGTTCACCAGTTCCCGGTTTCTGGTTGTGCAGCACAGATCAGCTTCCCCAGCAAATCAAGGCCCGCAGAGAGCTATGGAAAAAGTGTTGTCTTTATAGCAGAACCCCATCAGTTTTCTCATGCTTCTAGCATTTATCTGGTGGGGAAACAAAGGAGAGATCATAATACTAAGAATACCAACAGGTTAGTAGAAACCACCATCAAATAGTTCAAGTCCG
>JAWVWN010003091.1:0-48476 GCA_037367305.1 Phrynocephalus vlangalii | reverse complement strand
CTTGCCCCGGGGGGGCTCCGAAAATGTAAGTAAAAGCCTGCGCCTCAAGTCAAACAGGCCCCTTCTTGCTGAAGTCAAATATGAGGCAAGTCAACAGTTTTGTAAGTAAGGTTCCCAACTGTTTTTCCCGGGGTTTTTCCCTGCAGGGCAGGGGATTGGACTGGAGGGCCCCTTGAGGTCTTTCCAATCTTGGTTTATGAAAAAAGACTTGGAGAAGGTGGAAACTGCCCGGGGAAGGAGAACAACAAACATGGAAAACCCAAACCCCTGTGAGGAAGAAGTGATTGTTTGTGGGTGTGTCCCCTGAAATAAAAAGGGCCCCTAAGAGGTGACATGGCAGCAAAATCTTAAAAAAAAATGGATGGCCCATCATATGGAAGGTGGAAGAAATTTTGTCAGGGCTGGCCCGGGAAAAAGAATACTTTTAATATTTATTTTTTAAATTTCTTTTGGGGTGAACCGCCCTGGAGTTCCGTTTGGGAAAAGTGGGTAGCGGTATAAAAGTGTAAGAAATAAATGGGATAAAAAAATAAATAAATAAATAAATAAATAAATAAATAAATAATTCCCAAAACAAAAAATACAAAAAAATTTAAAGGGTGCACCCCCCCCCCCCCCCCCCCCGGGCCCATCCAGTTATTCCTTTGGCTTCTTTTTCTTCATCATCTCTTTTTTAAGGGGCTTCTTTTTTTTTTAATTTTTTTTTTTAAAATTTTAAACTAAAATCCCAACAAAAGAAAATGAAAGTAAAAAAAAACTCCCAACAAAAAAAATTTTAAGGGCCCCCCCACCCCCGGGGGGGCCCCACCCCAACATTCTTTTTCTTTTGCTCCATCTTCTTTTTCTTTAGTAAGTCTTTTTAAAAGGGTTCTCTTTCCAGAATTGTTGTGAGATTTGTGGATCTTTCCCCTTTTCCTTGATAGTACTAATCAAAAAATTTTTCCCCCCAAATATCTTTGAAAAACCCCCTTTTTTTATTTTCCTCGTTTAACCTTTAAACTGCAGGACGTTTATCTTTTTTTGGGCTTTTCCCCCCAAAGTTCATTTTTACCAGTCTTCCATCTTGAATTCTAGTTTGACCCTTCCCGTTTTTTGTATTAAATTTTAAATCTAGCAGCTGTCATAAAATTTGCTATTAGTTCCTTTGTTGTAACAACATAATCTTTACTTGTTAACAATGATAATAATGCTATCTCTGGATTACAATCTATATCCATCTTAATCATATTACTTAGCTCTAAAAGCACTTTTTTCCAGAACCTTTGGACTATTTCACATTCCCACCAAAGATGCAAGTAAGTACCAAGCTCTTTTTCACATTTCCAACATATCTTAGAGTAAGCAGGATTCATTCTATTTAGTCTTACTGGGGTTAAATACCATCTAGAAACCAATTTGAAGTAGTTTTCTTTTATCCTGACCGATAATGATCTCAAAATTCTCATATTCCAAATTTTCTTCCAGTCTTCTTTCTCTATCTGTACATTAAAGTCTTGGTTCCAAACTTCTCTCAAGGTGTTTAACTCCTTCATTTCTGATAATTCCCCTAATATTTTATATATTTTGCGTGTTATTCCTTTCTCTGAATTTTCCTGTTCAGACTCAAGCGATAATAGGAAATGTTCAAATTTTGTGCATTCTCTGATTTGATTATTTCTTTTTCCCCAGTCCTTCATCCATTTTCCTAGTTGAATATAATTTAACCATGTTAAATCACTGGGTTGCAAAATATTTTTTATATCCTGAATTGTTTTAATCTTGAGCATCCAATACTTTAGTCTAGCTATTTTCTTAATTTTAAATAAGTCCAAATAATGCTTCAAGTTGTCTGGAAAGCTTTCCAAGTCAGTAACTAAAGCCAGTGGGGATCCCTTCGGAGACAAGATTTTCCTATATGTTCTCCATGTAACAATTAAACTATTCAATAGGGGGTTGTCAATCTTTACTTTGTTTTTAACTTCCGTGAATAAAAATGTGTTTATTTCCCCCTTTATATCCAAAGACTCTTGCTCCCACCATATTAGCTTCTGTGGTTTAAAAAGAATTTCCCCCAAAGAACTAAGTTGATTAGCTATATAATAATTTTTTATATTGGGTATGCCTATTCCTCCTTCTTTCTGAGATCTATACCATAGACTTTTATTTATTCTTGATTTTTTCCCTGCATTACAATACCTATTTATCATGTCTTGGAGAGTTTTAATTTCCTTTTCTAAAAACTGAACCGGTAACATTTTAAAAATAAAGTTAATTTTTGGAAGTATTTTCATTTTTATCAATGCAATTCTGCCAAACCACGATAATTTTAGTTTAGAGTAAGATAATAATTTGTTTTTCATCTCTTCTACTAATTTCGAAATATTTCTTTCTTTAGTTTTAGTAAATTCTTTATGGAGTTCTAATCCTAGATATTTAATGCTTTTCCCCGGTTTAAGTCCAGATTTTTCAATCATCTTTAAATCATGTTTTCCATAATTGAACAATAAACTCTCTGATTTTTGCCAGTTTACACATAATCCTGTTATTTCTCCAAATTCTTCTAAATGAGTTTTTA
This sequence comes from Phrynocephalus vlangalii, assembly GCA_037367305.1. Taxonomy (NCBI): domain Eukaryota; kingdom Metazoa; phylum Chordata; class Lepidosauria; order Squamata; family Agamidae; genus Phrynocephalus; species Phrynocephalus vlangalii. The sequence goes on along the minus strand of JAWVWN010003091.1, from coordinate 45,922 downwards.
CTCTTTGAATATTCTCTATTGGGTTTACAATAGTCAAAAGAGCATCGTCCGCGAATAAACTGATTTTAGTTGCCCCATCTTTCCCTATACCTTTAATAGATTTATCGTCCCTTATGGCATTTGCCAGGAGCTCTATAACAATACAAAAAAGGACTGGAGAAAGAGGACATCCTTGTCTAGTTCCTCGGCCTAGGGTGATTTGTTCAGTCAATCCATCATTAACTATTATTGAGGAAGTGCCTGTTGAATATAGTTGATTTATTACTCCCAAAAAGGATTTCCCAAATCCCCATTTTTTAACAATATTTTTAATGTGGGCCATTGAACACAATCAAAAGCTTTAAAAAGATCTAGAGATAACATCCCAGCTTTAGTAGTACTCTTTCCCATTTCATAAAGAACATTCAAATTCCTTCTAATAATATTTGCCATTTGTCTACCTTTGATAAAACCACATTGATCCTCTTTAATATATTTAGCTATAAATTTATTCATTCTTTTAGCCAAAATTGCTGTGAAAATCTTAGCATCTTGATTTAATAAGGATATTGGTCTGTATGACCCAATATCCATTAAATTTTTATTAGGTTTTGGAATTAAAATAGTTAAAGAATGGGTCCAAGATCTCGGAATTTGTTCTCCATCCAAAATTTCATTATATAGCTTCTTTAATTTAGGTATTAATACTGCTTTAAAAAGTTTGTAAAATTCAGGTCCCAGAGCGTCCACTCCGGGCGTTTTATTATTCTTTAGTTTGTCTATTACCTCGCTTATCTCTTGGTCTGTAATAGGCTTTTCCATTTCCAGCATATCTTCCTGTTCCAAGACCCTCTTTAAATTCTTAGTGATGTACCTTTCTATATCCTCCTTAGGTTTATTTTTTGCAGTGTATAACAACTGATAAAACTCTTGTATAGCTAACAACTTTTCTTTCATTTGTGTGCATGTCTTACCTGAGGAGTCTTTTATAATCCCTATTGTATTCTTGTCTTGTCTTTTCTGTGCTAATCTGGCTAAAAGTTTTGAGTTCTTGTTGCTGTATTCAAAAAAAATTCTTTTTAGGTACAGAAGATTCCTTTGTGTTTGTTGTAAATCTAGATCTTCTAACTCTTTTTTCCTTGCTTCAATCAACCTCAGTATCTTATTATCCTTAGTAAGAAAGAATTGGGATTCTAAATCTGCTATTAATTTTTCTAATTTTCTTTTATTGAGTTCTTCCTGTTTTTTAGCTTTAATATTTTCTTTTATGATAAGGCCTCTAGCTACCGCTTTCATGGTGTCCCATATGATTGGCGTTTGGCTACCTGCCTTTTCGTTTATATCCCAAGTTTCCAACCAATCTTTTTTAACCTTTTCCAGCACTTCTGGATGTTGAAATATTTTTAAATTCATTCTCCACCTTTTAGCTTCTCTATAATTTTTATTTGTTGCTAAATCAATCGACATTAAAGCATGATCAGATGTTTTTATGATCTCAATTTCGGTATTATTTATCTTGGGTATTAGGCTTTGTGAAACAAACACAAAATCTATCCTAGAATAGGTTTTGTGCACTGGTGAGTAGAAGGTGTATTTTATTTCATCTCCTTTCAGTTCTCTCCAGACATCCTTCAATCCTGTTGTATTTATAAACTTTGCTAGGGTTGTATGTCTTGTCCTCCACTCTTCCTTTTTACATACCGATTTATCTTTAATTTTATCTAAGACCATATTGAAATCCCCTGCCATTATTAAATACCCCTTTTTAACCAATTCAATCTGATCCCAAAGGAGATTGTAAAAGCGGCCTTGGTTAACGTTTGGTGCATACAGATTAACCAAAGTATAATGATCTTTCCCCATTAGAACTTGCAATATTATATATCTACCTTCTGAATCTTTTACCACATTTTCAACAACACATTCACAATTCCTTGAGATTATAATGGCAACCCCTCTTGCTTTAGATGTGCCAAAGCTTTTTTCATAAATATCAACATTTGGAATTTTTAATTCATTAATACCATCTCTTATTTGATGAGTCTCTTGCAGAAAGGCAATATCTATTTTGTGCCTTTTGATCATCGCTTCGATTCTATTTCTCTTCGAAAATGACCCCAGACCTTTTACATTCAACGTTGCTAATTTTATAAACTTTCCCATAACCTATTTCTTTTAGTTTCAATATTCTGGAATGGTCCCGTTGTGCATACAAAAGTAAAAACACCATCAATTAATAAAAAATAAACTAAAATAAATCTAATCCTCCACCCTAAAAAACTATTCTTTTCTCCCACCCCACCAGCTATCATACTGTTTAGCATGTGCATCAAGGGGATGGGAGGGAGGAGGTCGTCCACAGACATTAGCCAGCCTAGATCTCATTAGCTCTTAAGTAGCGTGTTACTGTAAATTCTATAAGTTTATTCTACCCCCTTCTAAACCACCCTCTCACCACCACCACCACCCTCAAAAAACAAACAAACAAACAAACAAACAAACAAACAAACAAACAAACAAAAACAAAAAAGAGAAGGGAGGAGAGGAGGGGGGAAGGGAGGAAAAGGGAAAATGAAAAAAAAAAACACCCCAAAAACAAAAATTAAAATTGGAAAAAGAAAGAAAAAAAACAAAAAAGGGGGGGAGAGGGGGGAAGGAAAGTGGAAGGGAAAGGGGGGAGAAGAGTAAAAGAAGAAAAACAAAGGGGATGATAGGAGGTGAGAGAGGGGGAAAGACAGAGGAGTAAGTTAAATGAGTTTCAAATGTTCTTCATCTTCATCGAAGATTCCTGGAGTCGGAGTAAAAAGAGAGAAATTCACTGTCCTGATGTTGCCACTGAAGTTCCCGGGGGAGAACAGGCAGAACCTGAGTCGTCTTGTATGTTCCATGCTTCAAGAAGATGCTGGCCTTCTTCTAGAGAGTGAATAGTGTGTTGAACAGAGCCTTTCCAAACTTTCAAAAATAGGGGGTGGCCCCAAGAATAGCGATAGTTGTTCTTCCTTAATATGATTGTGACTGGTCTCATCGATTTACGCCAATCAGCAGTTTCTTTAGAAAAATCTTGAAAAACTTGCACAGTTGCATCTCCTCTCTTCAGAATATTAGGATTGGCTCTAATTGAAGACATAAGACGCTCTTTATTTACATAAGAAGCAAATCTTACTATCACTGGTTTTGGGGCCCCACCTCTTGACTTGCCCAGATAATGAACTCTCTCCAAATCGTCGTCGTCTAGTTGTTTGGGCAGAAAGGAGTTAAACCAGGTTAAAACTTCCTGTTTTAATGATGCCCCCTTCTTTTGAATAACAAAATTAATCAGTTTGACATTCTGCCTCCGGGAATAATCTTCAATATAAGTCAGTTTCATATTAGTTTTGAGTAAAGCCTGCTTCTGAGAGTTAATTTGAGTTTCATTTTCTGTTACACGTATCTCCAGATTTTTAAATTCTCCTGCCAAATTATCAAGCCGCTGTCCATTTAACTTTATTTCATGTGATAAATCTTGTTTAGCGCTTTGGAGATCCTTTGAAAGGCCATCCATTCTATGTATCACGTCCTGTTGATTAACACTCATGATGCTAGCTAGCTCCGTCCTCATTAAACGCAGTTCCTTCATGAAATCTTGATCTGTGGGAGGAGGAGTAGTCTCCCTCTTTCCCTTCTCAGATCCTGACGCCATTTTTACCCCTCCGTCGTCTGGGGGCTGCTCGACACGCTGTAGAGCTGGGCGATTGTGTGTTGTATCAGATAATTTCCTAGTCCAACCTATTGGCTGGAGTTTCTTTTTTGCTCTCTTACCCGGCATATAATTAGACAAAGGCAGGCATCAGAAAGTCTGTTTGTAATCATCTGGTAACTTTCCAGGCCGCTGGGATGCTGTTTTCTGAACAGCCAGCGGCCAGCAAAATCAAGCAGGCAAAACCGAAAGTAGCTCCTTTGCTTATAAATCAGGCTTATCTTGTCTAGAAAAACACATATATTGCTTCTCCCGACACCCGAGTAATTTATTGATGCATTACTCACGGCACCACGGCATTTAAACAGTAGTTTTAAAGCTCTTTTTAGATCGCGGCACAGAGCTCTAAGATCAGGCTGCCGGCATGTCTTGGTGGGCGGGACTTCCTCTCTAACTGGCTTCTTAAGAGTCCTTTTCTCCAGAACTGTGTTGGATTATAAATCGGTTGTTTCCCTTTCCCTTTTAATAAAACATAGTCTATACATTTCCCCCAGATATCATAAAAAATATCCTTCCTCCTTTCCCATCGCAAGACTTTTAAGCTACAAGACAATTTGACATTTAAAGCTATGTCCCATACTTCATTATACCAGTCTTCCATCCTGAAATCTAGCTTCAATTTCCAGTTTTTCACTATAATCAGTCTTGATGCTGTCATAAGATTTGCAATTAATTCTTTAGTTTTTATATCATGTTCATTAGTAAGTGGTAATGACAACAATGCTATTTCCGGCTTACATTCAGTATTGACTTGAAGTAGTTCCTTTATCTCACTAAAATATGTTGCCAAAACTGCTGAACTATTTCACATTCCCACCAAAGATGAATTGAATATAGGTGCCTGTCTTTTTTTCACATTTCCAGCTTAGCTTAGAATATCTTGGATTTATTCTATTCAGTCTGACTGGTGTCATATACCATCTTAAAATTAATTTAAAATAATTTTCCTTTATTCTGACTGATAATGATTGTAAAATCCTCATCTTCCAATTTTTTCCATTCATCTTTTTTATTTCTTTATCAATATCTTGCTTCCACACTTCTCTTATTGTTTCTTGCTCCCTTTCTTCTAGAGAATCCTCGATTATTTTATATATTTTGCCTACCGTGCCTTTCCCTGAATTTTCTTTCTCAGGTTCATATGTTAACAAGAACTGTACAAACTTTGTATATTCTCTAGGACAGGTTGTGCATTTCTTCTAATCCAATCTTTTGTCCAAATTTCTAACTGAACATAATTCATCCAAATTAAATCCTTAGCTTGTAGTATGCGTTTAATATCTTGTTTTGTTCTCACCTTGCTAATCTATTCTTTTAGTCTTGCCACTTTCATTATTTTAAATAATTCTCCATATTTCTTCAAATTTGTAGGGAAGTTTTCCTGATCTATCACTAAACAGACAGGGGAGCCTTCCGGTGCCAATTTCCTCCCATACTTTGTTCAAGTAGTTATTAAAGAACTCAAGAGGGGGTTTCTAATCTCATTTTTGGGGGGGGGAATCTAAACAAATATTTATTTATGTCTCCCTTTATCTCAACTGATTCGACTTCCCACCATATTAACTTTTCTGGCTTATACTGTATAGTATTTCCCCCACGCAACTAAGTTGACTAGCTATAAAATAATTTCCAAGGTTGGGTATACCTATGCCTCCTTCCTTTTGTGATCTATACCAAAAACATTTGTTTAATCTTGCTTTTTTGCCACCATTACAATACCTGTTTATCAGTTCTTGGAAAACTTTTAAGTTCCACTTCTGTGAACTGAATAGGTAACATTCTAAAAAGAAAATTAATTTCAGGATTGATGTGGGTGTGTAGCCTGAAAATGAAAAGACTAAGAGGTGACATGGCAGCTGTCTTCAAACCACATGTGAAAGGTGGAAGAAATTTATGTCAGAGCTGGCCCAGAGAAGAATCCTTGACAGATGCCAATGTTGGCTAGTTCGTATTACAGTCTACTTCCTGCATTTTGTCATAACTATCTTTCACCTATCTCACATAAATTTTACACAACTTTATAAAATTATATTTTATGCTTCTTAGGCAGATCCTTTTATGCTTCTTAGGTGGATCCTTCCAACTCTTCCTCTTCTTTACACAAATCTATAGAATTATGTTTCAAGCTTTTCTGCTTCTCAGGTGCCTCTTTCCAGCTCTTTCCTTCCTCTTCTAAAGGGTTAAATCCTTGTCCATTGAGACCCTCCCTCCCAAAGAGCTTCACTCAGGAGGAAGAGAAGCACCCTTGCCTCCTCTTCCTCCCTCAAACCCCACCCCATGCTCCTGACCAGGACTGGCTAAAGGGTGTTTTAATCGGGGGCCCTCCCCTGCAACCCTTCTGCCTTTTAAACAATTACTTTTAAATATTTCAAATTCTGTTTCACATCTACATATAAAAACACTTCATAAAATGTTTATCTGCTACATACAACAATACAGAAACACAGGACACTAAATTACAACCTCTGGGTTGGAAAGATAGGCAGGATATCTCTCAATAAAATTTGCAGGGAATCTCAAGCAGTTGAAGACATTTGCTTGAGAATACCCTGAAGCAAATGGTGAGCCACTGTGTGAGACAGAATGCTAGACTGGATGGGCTGTGGCCTGTTCCAACGAGGGTGCTCTTATGAATAAAAGCCATTCCAAACCATTACAGAGAAGAACAAAAAGTGTGGTTGGGGATGAAATGAGAACAGAGAGAAAAGGGGATTTCCACCAGATCACCTGAAGAAGGAGTAACGCCAGGAGGAGAAAGGAAGACTTCTGCACTGCCAGGGTTTAAAAGATGTGTTCTCTCACCAAACATCTTCCCACATTCCAGGCATTAGGAAGACTTCTTCCCTATGACAGCCATGTCTTGTCTAATAAGGTTTGTGAGGTGAATTAAGTTTTTTCCACACTCCTGACTTCTCATTGTGTTCTCGAATGCGTGGGTCCTAAGGTGTGTAGAAAGGAAACCAGAGTGACAGAAACTGGTTTCTCAATCCTGACATTCAAATGGTTTCTCTCCTGTGTGGTTCCTGTGATGGGCAGAAAGACTTCCAGAATCACTGAACGTCCTTCCACACTCCAGATATGCAAATGGTTTCTCGCCTGTGTGGGTCCTGTGATAGCTAGCAAGGCTTCCAGACTGAGTGAACCTCTTTCCACATTCCAGATATGCAAATGGTTTCTCGCATGTGTGGGTCCTGTGATAGCTAGCAAGGCTTCCAGATCGACTGAACCTCTTTCCACACTCCAGACATTCAAATGGCTTATCACCTGTGTGAGTCCTGCAATGGCTAGCAAGGTTTCCAGACTCACTGAACCTCTTTCCATACTTCAGACATTCAAATGGCTTCTCAGCTGTGTGGATCCTGTGATGGATAGCAAGGTGTACAGCTTGACTGAACCTCTTTCTGCACTATAGACATTCAAATGGCTTCTCACCTGTGTGTGTTCTATGATGGCCAGCAAAGCTTTCCAGCTTGACTGAACCTCTTTCCACATTTGAGACATTCAAATGGCTTTTCACCTGTGTGGGTCCTGTGATGGCTAGCAAGGCTTCCAGCATGACTGAACCTCTTTCCACAGTCCAGATATTCAAGTGACTTCTCTCCTGTGTGGGTCCTGTGATGACTAACTAGCAAGCGTTTCAGCTTGACTGAAACTCTTTCCACAATCTAGACATTCAAATGGCTTCTCATCTGTGTGGGTCCTGTGATGCTTAGCAAGGTTTTCAGGTTGACTGAACCTCTTTCCACAAGCAAGACATTCAAATGGCTTCTCACCTGTGTGGGTCCTGTGATGCTTAGCAAGGTTTTCAGGTTGACTGAACCTCTTTCCGCACCCCAGACATTCAAATGATTTCCCTCCTGTGTGCGTCCTGTGATGGCTAACAAGGCTTTCAGCATGACTAAACTTCTTTCCACACTCCAGACATTCAAATGGCTTCTCACCCGTGTGGGTTCTGTGATGCCTAGCAAGGTTTCCAGGTTGACTGAACTTCTTACCACACTCTTGACATTCAAACGGCTTTTCACCTGTGTGTGTTCTACGGTGTATAGTCAACTGACTAGAATGACTAAACCTCTTTCCACACACTAGGCATGTCAATGCCTTCTCCCCTTGGTGAATATGAGAAGAAAGTGTTGAGGTGCTAATAAAAGATTTTCCACACTTGGCATGCTCATTCCTTTCCTCTTCTTTGGATGGGGGGTGGGGTCTCTCTTTTCCTCTCCTTCCAGCAACCACACCCCCCTCCCTCCCTGGGAGCCTTTCGGGTTTCCTGCCACTCTAGGAAGCGACTCTAGGAATACTGTGGCCGCCAGGGATGGAGGGAGAAAAGGGAAAGGGGGGGTCCGCCTTCCTCCTCCTCTTCTTGTTCTTCTTTCTTTTTCTTCATCTTCTTCATCATCATCTTCTCCTTCCCTCTGAAGCCCCCACTTCCCTCTCTTCCTCCCAATCCCAGAAGTTCCCAAACTTTTCTCCCTTGCCCATTTCTTTATTTTCTTTTCCATGGACGCCTGCCCCCCCGCCTGCCTAACACTGAATTTTCCAGAACGTATTAACTTCCAATGTGCTGCTCACTTGGGTAGGAGGGGTTTTATTTTATTTTTTTGGTAGTGATACCCTTTCTTTACATATATTACTTTCTGGTGGTATCATTTCCACCTTGGCCTGTAGAATTGGTCAGAGTTCTCAAGTACCCGCGATTCACAGCTTCCGCTGCCCCTCTTATTAGGAATCCCAGCCGGGAGCAATATAGTCTCTGGGAACGAAGGCTCATCAGCCTGGTAACAGACATTTGCGGTCTTTCTCTGCCATTAAGAGAAGACCCTAGCTGATTTCTATCAAATATATCAATAAAATTGGACATTGGTTTAGCTGGTTGCGTCCCTTCCTGACCTCTTGCCAGAGAAACTATACAAGGTAAATGCATAAGGTAATAGCAGCGTGGACAATTGTAAAAAAAAAAGGGGGGGGAGCACATACCATTTTTATTCCTACTTTTATTGAAAAGACACAACATGCAAGTAAATATTTGGATTCGGAAGGAAAGGGATCAGAACCTAGTAAAATTCTTACCTAAAATTAATACATAAATACAGGAGTGGTACCTTGCAAGACGAACGCCCTGTAAGATGAATTTTCTATAAGGCAAACAGAATTTTCCAGGAACAGGCATGTTTTCCCAGATGACATTTTTGCCTCTTGGATGCCTTGCAAAAGATGTGTAAAAGGGATGCTGCTCCTGGCAGCCTCATGCGCCCGGTAGCATTCAAGGGCACAGGGAATTCAAAAGCCCGCCTGCCTTTCCTGGCCCTGTAGGACCCGATCCGTGGGGGCCATTCCGCGTGTGGGGAAAGCCCGGATGGAAGCCCCCCACTGCTTCCCCCTTTGCCCGGGGATGCCTCTGCCCCAAAATAGCTCGGCCCAGAGACCAGGGCAAAGGAAGGGGCAGTTTGGGGGCGGCTGGTGGGCTCCTTCCTTGCTCCTGTCTCCTCTGCTGCAGGAAGTTAATACCAAGCACTCTTAAGGTTGCAAACACTTAGATTGATTTTTTGGGGTGAAGAAGTGCTGAGGAGATACAGAAAGGGCCTTAGGCAGAAGGGCTGCCTCAGTAACTTTGGATATTTGGACCTTGCCTAACTTACCAGGTTCTCAAAGTGCCCAACCAAGTCCGTCTTCTGTCTTGGAAAGGAAGAGAGATGGGAAGGAAAGCTCAGAAGAGTCCCTCTGGCACCCATACATGCATCCTCGGGGTCTTAGGCTGGGGTTAAAGTGTGGTGTTTTGGGGGAATATGGCAGGAGATCTTCACTTGGTAACCATCTGGTACCTCATTCAGGGACCAGTTCTCCATATATGGTGGGCAGTGGTCACATATGAACTCACCCCCTTTTTAAAAGTTTTCTTTCAGCCTTCTGAGCACAGGTGTAGGGAAAATAATTGCTTCATTGCTTTATTTATTATTTGATTTTCATACTGTCCATCTGGCGACAAGGCCACTCTGGGCAGTTTACAACATTTCAAGATAAAACACCCTATATATAGGCATCTTTCAGTCTCAAGGGACTATGTTATCAAGCTCTGTATAGAAAACGTGTTGTTTCCACACTGCATGTTTATTGCATGGTGCAGAGTCAACGATTTGCTTGTCAGTTTCCATCCTGATCCGCCTACACCCAGGTAGCTGCTGCTGTGTTGTTCTCCCGCTATTTGTTGCAAATGGTCCTCTCCAGGGCACAAGGCCTGGGTAATTCAATATGGAGATTAGGCTGTTACCCAGGCAGCAAAAAAAACCTCTCCACATAGCTGGAGTGGTCCAATGGAACGGCAAAGCCGATTTATTTATTTATTTATTTGATATTTATACTGTCTATCTAGCGATAAGGCCACTCTGGGCAGTTTACAACATTTCAAGATAAAACACCCTATATCTAGGCATCCTTCAGTCTCAAGGGACTATGTTATCAAGCTCTGTATAGAAGCCGTGTTGTTTCCACGCTGCATGCAAAGCTGGAGTGGCCTCTTCAGAGCACAAGGCCTGGGTAGATTAATATGGAGGTTAAAACTGTTACCCAAGCAGCAAAATCCCCTCTCTCCACGTTGCTGGAATAATCTCATGGAATGGCAGAGCCAATGTGTTTTGTTCCTGCCGCGTCACAGAAACTACCAACGACATGATTGTACACAACCATGAACTGCCTCCGTGACTCCGGCTCTGGGACCTCAAGGTTAACTCCTAAAGCCTATTCCTGAAATGGATAGAGCCACAAGGCAATTGCTGTTTGTATATTTTTGTAAATACATGTTTGGTGAAGGGAATCACCGCTGTGTCTGTGTTTTCATTTCAAGCACTGCTTCCTGGCTCTTCTGTAGCCCACACCAACTGCAATTCCGCTGGTCAGTACCAAGCTCTGCCGGGTTATATCTCATATTTGGTTATAAACCTTGACAGGATCGGATACTTTTGGCGATCACTCATGCTTAAGGTCACCACAGGTAGGATGCCACTGGACAGCAGATACCAGCATCAAGAAAAGGAGAGGAAAAATTTGAAGGGGACAATCCAGATAGATCACCAAACAGACCTTATGGGGAAAAGAGGCACATGTAGGTTTTAGTGACTATCAGCCATTGGGAGGACTCCACAAATGGTTAGAAACCACGACCAAACCCCAGGACCTGGATTTTCATTGGTTTAGAAATCAGCATTCCTGGGCATCAAGGGTGCTTCATCTAAATTCACCCTCTCTATGCAATCTGGTGCCACCCTGGTGTTTTGTACCTTTACTTCCCTTGGCCTTTCACCATGTCAACTGGGTCAAAAACCATCCTCGATACTTGGCAGCTGACTACCAATTCTAGCTTGTATAAACAAGCAGTTTAATGTTTTACCATCCCCACCTGGAAATCTCAAGGGAAGGACTTGGAACCATCTGCACCCAAAATATGTGCTCTGCGACTAAAATGTGGGTTCTTCTCCAACAGTTTGAGTGTACAGAAGGTGCCAGAGAGACATGCCTTGTCCTTCAAAGGTTTCAGAGGTTGTAAAAAGAGGTGGGCAAGAACTGGTTTATCCCAGTTCCTGCCTCCCCCATCTTCTCAGCCCATCAGGCACTCACCAGGCCTACTTTGCTTGCTTTTCCACCCACCCACCCCGGGCTAATCTCCCAGTCACAAGCAACAGCACGGACTTCTCTGCCCCTCCATCTTGTCTGAATGAGAAATCAGGCAGGAGGGTGGGGCAGAGAGGCCTGAACTGTTGCCGGGACTGGAATATGGACCTGAGGAGGAACAGGAAGCTAGCACGCTGGGCCTGGTGATTGGCCGATTCAGCCAGAAGAGGCAAGACAGGGGAGCAGCAGCAGTACCTATGCTGCCTCCTTTACAAACTGGCACCAACTGGTTCGTGCCTATCTCTAGTTGTCAAGTGTTTACATGTCCTTGGTCTAAGATTTGAAGGCATGAATTTTTCCATTAATTTATTCTTCCTCTGGCTATACACAGTGGTAGGATGAAGAGGTATGAAAAGCCCTGGATCTTTCTCCCTTGATTACCACAAAAAGCTGTTCTCTCCCTGTGTGTTCATGTGTCACAACCACACACAGGCATCCAGGACTGCACTAAGCACACAGTCAATCCTTGCCTTGTGTTCTTAAGAACAAGAAAGCTGACTTTTCCATGAGAATGTATCCTGCCCTTGACTGTAGTGGAATCTGCCAAGTATTGAGGATAGGCTGGGAAGCAGAGAACAGAGGAGCGTCCTAGAGAGCAGGATAAGGGACTGATGTCGTTCCATCTTGCTTTTTCGCAGAATTACCTCAAACTGGAGATGTTGACTGGAAACTGAGGGGCGCTGCTCACTTCCAGGTGGTATTGCTTGGGTGAGGCTGGATTGGACACCTTCCAGTCAATGGAGACCAGCTGCCCTGGGAACACAGGAGTGTCTCTTTTCAGCTGGAACAAACCGGCCTAGGTTATAGCACTTGGGCTGTAGCCAAAGTTTTGCAAAGCGAGAGCTCCATAGAAAAGCCCGAGAGTGGCTCAAGATGCCACTCGACAGCAGATACCAGCATCAAGAAAAGTTGAGGAAACTTTGAAGGGGACAATCAAGATAGATCACCTAATAGACATTATGGGTTGGGAGAGTGAGAATGGACAAAAGAAAATATTTTTTACCCAGCTTGTTATTAGTCTGTGGAACTCCCTGCCACAGGAGGTGGTGATGGATGCCTTCAAAAGGGGATTGCACAGATTCCTGGTGGAAAAGTCCATCACAGGTTACAAAGTATGAGGGAGATGTGTCATCTCCAGGCTTAAAACCAGGGTACTTCAAGGGCCAGATGCAAGGGAGTGGTATCAGGAGACAGAGATCTAGTCTCATGCACTCCCAGACACATCTGGTGGGACCACTGTAGGATACAGGAATCTGCACCAGATGGGCCGTTGGCCTGATCCAGCATGGCTCCACTTATGTTCTTAAAACGGGATTGGACAGATTCCTGGAGGAAAAGTCCATCACAGGTGACAAACCATGATGGAGACGTGTTATCTCCAGGAATAAAACCGGGGTACTTCAAGGGCCAGATGCAGGAGAGTGGTATCAGGAGACAGATATATAGTCTCATGTGCTCCCAAAGGCATCTGGTGGGGCCACTGTGAGATACAGGAAGCTGGACTAGATGGGCCTTTGGCCTGATCCAGCATGGCTCTTCTTATGTTCTTATGCTCTTACGAGGTTTAAAATCAGAGTTTTCCTACTCCTAGAAGATGGTTCTTCCACCCTGTAAAACATACAATAAAAATATAGCAAAGTTACATAATACAATAATACAACTTAATAATACATACTAAAGTATAGCTGAATCAATAGTTATATCAAAGACTTCCAAGCAGGAAGCCACAGGCAACGGTATCAAAGGGGGCAGAGCTATCAAGGAGGAACATCAATGTAGAACAACCCCTGACTTGCGGTTCACTTCCAGATTGCAGAAAAGCATTTCCGAGTCCTCCAACATGCCTAGAAAGGCCCTTGGAGGACCCAAAAGTGCATTCAAGTGATCCAGATGTCACTTCCTGTTTTCCAGAATTCACTTGATGTTCGCAGGGAAGCCCTTTTGGATCCTCTAATGGCCCCAAAAGGCCTTTGCAGCCCATTTGGGGGAGGGCCAGACCAAGGCTAAGAGCCCCCAGCTAGGCCTCCCAGGCCCGACTCAACCTGCATCTGCATATCAAGGACTTTCAATTATCACGGGTCCCTAATTGCAATATATACAAAGTGTGTCCTAAGATGCGAAGAAAGGCAACCAGAATGACAGAAACTGGCCCCTCAGTCCTGACATTCAAACAGCTTCTCACCTATGTGGATTCTGTGATGCCTAGCAAGACTTCCAGAATCACTGAACCTCTTTCCACGCTCCAGACATTCAACTGACTTCTGGCCTGTGTGAATTCTGTGATGGCAAGCAAGGCTTCCAGAATCACTAAACCTCTTTCCACACTCCATACATTCAACGGGCTTCTCACCTGTGTGGATTCTGTGATGGCCAGCAAGGCTTCCAGAATCAATGAACCTCTTTCCACACTCCAGACATTCAAACGGCTTCTCGCCTGTGTGGATTCTGTGATGCCTAGCAAGGCTTCCAGATTCACTGAACCTCTTTCCACACTCCAGACATTCAAATGGCTTCTCGCCTGTGTGGGTCCTGTGATGGCTAGTAAGGTGTCCAGCTTGACTGAAGCTCTTTCCACACTCCAGACATTCAAATGGCTTCTCACCTGTATGGATTCTGCGATGGCAAACAAGGTTTCCAGAATTACTGAACCTCTTTCCACACACCAGACATTCAAATGGCTTCTCATCCATGTGAGTCCTGTGGTGGCTAGCAAGGCTTCCAGCTTGACGGAACCTCTTTCCACACTCCACACATTCAAATGGCTTTTCGCCTGTGTGGAATCTGTGATGGCTAGCAAGTTTTCCAGAATTAGTGAACCTCTTTCCACACTCCATACATTCAAATGGTTTCTCGCCTGTGTGGGTCCTATGATGGCTAGTAAGGTCTCCACCTTGACGGAATCTCTTTCCACACTCCAGACATTCAAACGGCTTCTCGCCTGTGTGGATTCTGTGATGGCAAGCAAGTTTTCCAGAATTAGTGAACCTCTTTCCACACTCCATACATTCAAATGGTTTCTCGCCTGTGTGGGTCCTGTGATGGGTAGTAAGGTCTCCACCTTGACTGAATCTCTTTCCACACTCCATACATTCAAATGGCTTCTCGCCTGTGTGGACTCTGTGATGGCTAGCAAGTTTTCCAGAATTAGTGAATCTCTTTCCACACTCCATACATTCAAATGGTTTCACGCCTGTGTGGGTCCTGTGATGGCTAGTAAGGTATCCACCTTGACTGAATCTCTTTCCACACTCCAGACATTCAAATGGCTTCTCGCCTGTGTGGATTCTGTGATGGCTAGCAAGTCTTCCAGAATTAGTGAACCTCTTTCCACACTCCATACATTCATATGGTTTCTCGCCTGTGTGGGTCCTGTGATGGCTAGTAAGGTCTCCAGCTTGACTGAATCTCTTTCCACACTCCAGACATTCAAATGGCTTTTCGCCTGTATGGATTCTGTGATGCCTAGTAAGGTGTACAGCTCGACTGAACCTCTTTCCACAAAGCATACATTCAAGGATATTCTCGCCTGTGTGGATTCTGTGATGCTTAGCAAGGCCTCCAGATTCACTGAACCTCTTTCCACACTCCATACATTCAAATGGCTTCTCCCCTGTGTGGGTCCTGTGATGCCTTACTAGGCTTCCAGAGTCATTGAACTTTTTTCCACACTCCATACATTCAAATGGCTTCTTGCCTGTGTGGGTCCTGTGATGCCTAACAAGACTTCCAGAATCACTGAACCTCTTTCCACACTCCAGACATTCAAATGGCTTCTGCCCTGTGTGGGTCCTGTGATGCCTAACAAGGCTTCCAGCTTGACTGAACCTCTTTCCACAATCCAGACATTCAAATGGCTTCTCGCCTGTGTGGATTCTGTGATGGCTAGCAAATTTTCCACAATTAGTGAACCTCTTTCCACACTCGAGACATTCGAAGGGCTTCTGGCCTGGGTGTGTTCTCAGGTGTATAGTTAGGTCTCTAGAATGACTAAAACTCTTTCCACACTCCAAGCATGTCAATGGCTTCTCCCCTTGGTAAATTTTCATAAGGGAACAAATTGTGGAGGTGCTAGCAAAAGATTTTCTACAATTGGCATGCTCATTCCTTTCCTCTCCTTTCGATGTTTTCGGAACCGCTTGGTCTCCTTCCTGACAAGTAATAGATTTCTCCATTTTTACATCTATCGTTTTTCCTTCTAAGCTTCTTCTTTCTGGTTTGATTCTCAACACCCTCTTTTGCATCTGAATATTCAACCTCTTCCTCTCACGCTTGGTGTCCTCCTCCTTTATTGCTTCTCTACAGCATCTTACCTGCAAAATATAAGCAATCACAAACGAAACAGAGTTTTAAATCAAGTAACAATCCCAATGCACTGCCATGGAGGAGGCAGGAGAATGAGACGCAGCTCCAGGGTGGACCCACCTCTACCCACCTCAGTGAGGAGGCCCATTGTGGCACCAGTGAACATCTTAAGGAAAACCAGGGGATTTATCACACTCCTCCTCTGACAATCTGTGAGGAAATGGTTCTCTTCAATGCTGGGAAAAGTCTTGTGAGGTTCAGGGTAAGAAATGGTTCCACATCCTCCTGCAATTTATTCCTCCCCTCCAAACAATTTATTTCAAATATTGCTACCCTGATTTTCTCCTTAAAAGAGACCCAGGGTGGCTCAACTCTTCTTAGTGGTTTGGGCCTCACGTATCTAGGAGGCATAAAAATACTATATCAAAATGCTTTCACGTATTAAAAACAGAAGAACAGCCTTACTGGAATAAGGCCACAGCCCTTCCAGTCTAGCACTCTGTATCACACAGCGGTGGCTCACCATTTGCTTCAGGGTATTCCCAAGCAGATGTCTTCACCTGCTTATGATTCCCCCTAAATGGCATTAAGAGACATCCTGCCTCTGCCTCCAACCTGGCCCGCAGATGGCTGGCCTGCCCCCTCCCTCCCCCTCCCTTCCCATGCTTGAATAAATCCTCCCCCAAACAGAAACTCCACTTAAGTTTTTTTATGATGGCCTCTGTTGGGGTTGGGTTGGGGTGCCGCAGACACTCCAGAGGCTGGAATCCCCAGCTGTAATTGATTTTGAGGCCCGCTGAGACCAGGGTTGCTAGGCTCCGGTCTCAGTGGGGCATGTGGGGGGGGGGCGACGTGCAGCCATGGCCTCTCCAGAAGCCTGAACCCCAGGCTTAAATTATTTGGGGGGCCTGGGGAGGCCCGGGTTCCCATCCCCAAGCCCCACAGAGGCTAGATGCCGGGCCTAAAAAATAAATCAAGGCTGGTGGATTCTGGTCTCTGGAGAGACCGCAGCTGACCTGTGCCCCCCCCCCCCGCACAAGCCCCACAGAGGCAGGAGCCTCTCCCCGCCCTCCGGCTTCCGACCCTGCCTGGGGCCAAGGTGAAAGCCATTCAGGAGGAGGGGGACAGGGAGGATGCCGGTGAGTGGGAAGTGAGTGGGGCTTGGGCAACTCCTGGGATGGGGATGGGGTTCCTGAGCCGGCCCCTGCCCTCGACTCTTCCTAGCAAGGAGGCCCCCATAGTTGCCGGGGTGGGGTGGGGGAGCAGGAGGAGGCATGCAGAGATCTCTGCTTCCTTTGGGAAGCAATGCAGCCAGTGGTCTCAGCCTGGCTTCTCCCCCAGGGTCTCCGTTCACACCCGAGCCCCTCACCAATCCGCCTGCCTGCCAGACAGCCTCGCTGGAGCTGCCCCCAACCTCTAGTATGGGCACCATCTGTCCCCCTCCCATCCCACCCTCCCGGGTGTCACCCCAGGCCAGAGAGTTGGCCATCTGGCTAATGCCTGTTGCACTGGTCCTGGCGGGACTCCTGCCTAGCTGCCCATCTGGTGGCCGCCCGTACCATCTTGCCCACCTCCATGGTACTCCGCACTGGCAGCCTCCCCCACCCCAGCCTGGAGGCCTCTGATGACCGCACCACCACAACACCCATGCCCCATTTCCCAGGAGCAGTGCAAAGAGGGAGCAGGGGAACGGGCAAGAAGACCGGGATCGAGTGAGTGAGGCAGTGCTGGCGAGTGTGTGAGGAATGACAAAAAAGGTGCTGGCTCGCTTGTTGGTTGGCTGGCTCTCCCCCCTCCCCCCCACGGGCAGCCGAGTGAGCGGCTCAGTGAGCAGAAAGTCTGTGACCTGGGGTTTGGATGGAGAGGACCATGCCTTTGGGGCCGCTGGGAGCAGAGGACAAGAGGGGTGCCACTCCAATACTTGGGGGGCTGAGGGGGATGGGTGCCCGACCCAGTGCCCTGCTAGCCTCCTGCCTACCCTTACCAAGCGAGCCAGGAGGCCCCCGCTTCCCCTCAGGGCCCCGCCCTGAGACACTCCAGGAGGAGAGAGCATGTGGGGGGGGGGGGCAGCTGGACAGCTCCCCTCCCTGCCTCCGTCTTTTTCCAAGGAACATCCCAGTGGACCAGAGCCAGGCCCTGGGGCTTCACCGGGTGGGTGGGAAACGCTGCCCTGACCCAGCCCAGTCCGAAGGCTCTATCCCCAGGCAAGCCGCCTGGGCAGAGGAGGCCGTCTGGGGACTACCAACATTACATGTTTGCTTCTTAATGTGGTGGTGGGGGGCTTGGGGGGGTCAGCGAGTTGGGTTTGGGGGATCAGCCGGTGGGGCTTGCAAAGGGTCAGTGGACAGGGCTTGCAGTGGGGGGGGGAAGCTGGCCCCCCCACACATTCTCAGCCACCAAACCTGGCCCTTCAATAAAGTTTGGCACCCCGGTTCTATAGGCATCCGTCATGTATACTAGCCATTGCCAGATATTATTTAGTGAAATATATGTATTCTAATGAATTTTGTCTGATGCAAGAGGTTGCTATAGCTATGAGGTAATGTAATTTATGAGTGGACAGACAAGTATATAAAATACTCTGTAAATAACTGTTCATTGTACCTTCCATGAGTAAAGGCACGCATTTTGTATCTCTGTCATATATTTTCTCTATGTTCTTTATGCTAATATGCTGTTGAATTTTAATTACTAATGTGATTTTTCCCTCTACGCTTTGTTGAACTTTGTAGAAGTTCTGTGATGCTGTGATATATTTTTGTACATTTATAATATAGCTGTTTAGTTTTACGAAAAAAACTCTGTCTCTGGGTAACAATTTATTCAATAAGTATTGCTTTTGCTGGCTGATCAAATTACACATACTCCAACAGCCATTGATACCCTTGTTCTCCGTGAACTTGTCCAGTCCTGTGTTAAAGGTGTCACGGCTGACAGCTGTCACCACTTCTTCTGGCAGGGAGTTCCACAGACCAGTGATCCTCTGGGCGGAAAAAGTACTTTCTCTTATTTGTTTGTGGTCCAGATGGGCCCTCGCCATTGATATATAAAGAGGCAAAAGGACAGTTGCTGACTTATTTTCTATATACCCTTCCTAATGATCCCTAGCAGTGAGTTGGCTTTTTCCACTGCTGCAGCACACTGGGTTGACACCTGCCTTGAGCTGTCCACCAGGTGTCAAGAGATCCCTCTGGAGCTCCTCAGATTTGAGTATCCTGTTTAATTAGATATTGTATAATTGTATGTGTGTTGTGTCTTTAGAGTCGTGGCAGACTATTTGTGGCCCCATGTCCATGGAGTTTTTCTTGGCCGCCCATGCAAGGACTGACCAGGCCTGACCCTGCTTAGCTTCATATTGTATAATTGTATATATAGTGTGACAACGGGTTCCAATTCCATCCGGGCCCATCTCCAGCCTTCTCCGTCAGTTCCCGGGTGGGGCAGGGAAGGCATTTGGGGGGCATCCCATCAACAGCCCGACAGTGCTTCTGAAAGGGCCATTGAGGGGTGGGGAAAGCCCTCTGCACATGGGCAGAGAAGCCAGGGGTGGGACACACACACACACAGAGAGAGAGAGAGAGAGAGAGAGAGAGAGAGCTGCATTGGGACCCAGGGGAGACCCAGTACTCAGATTTAGAGATGGGCACGACTAGGGAAAATGATGTTTTCGAGTTGTCGTGTGTCGGAGGCAGTCCATTTCGGCTCGTTTCCGTTTTTCGCGAAATTTCGCAAAAATTAGTCGGTTCATTTTTTCATTGTCGTTAGTACTGGTTTGGGGGGGGTAGCGGGCTCCTGGAGGGAGCTGCAGGAGTTAGCCAGAGCCACAAGTGACGGACTGGCAGACTCTTTGCACCCGCTGTGTCTCATGTACTTGCATGTAGTGCAATGCAAGTAGATCTGGCTTAGGGTTAAGACATGTTAGCGCAAGGGCTAGGGTTAGGCTACTTACGGGTGAGGTTAGGGTGAGTATTGGGGTGCACCTCTGGGTGCCTCTCTGACCCACTTAGAAGGACAGTGTACTGGCGTATGGGTTAGGCTTAGGCTTAGGGTTTGGGTTTGGGCTACGATTAGTGGGCTGTTTATGCCCGATTGGCACATCCCAGAAGTCTCTGTGGTCAACCTGGCCAAGTGGCCATGCGATTGGTGGAAAATTTGCATGGTCCACTCCCATGGGCGAGCCCATCATTGCAAATGTGCAGGTGTAATAAAATAAAATAAAATAAAATAAAATAAAATAAAATAAAATAAACGGAGACTTTTTTTTTTTGCAAGAAAAACCCACTGCTGCTACTGTAAAAATTCAAGCATTTAAAATAGCTAATTTTCGCATGTTTCTGTGGTGCTTTGGTGGGGTTTTGGGCAATGATTTCAAAAAAAATATTGCGGTCGCCATTTTGGATCCCCCGCACTGCATGGCAAATGGATGCCCCCCCCCCCGGCCTGGTACCAGCGCAGCGCAGCAGTAGCAATAGCCAAGGAGAGGGGGGCGGGGAAACCCCCCCCCCAATAAAACACCCTTCTGGCCTGGTAGGTGCCCTCAGACAGTTTTCGCCTACTTTTAGGGCCGGGAATCGGGGTTTTTTTAACTTTTAAAAACTTTTTTTCTGTGCCGCTTGGCATTGCGCGATCGCCGCGATGCAAGTAACGAGCACGACAAATCAGACCAAATTGTTCGTTCGTCGGTTCGAGCTCGAATTCTGGCGGAGTAATTCCCGTTACCGTTTCCGTAGAGTAACGGATACGAGTAACAGAAACGGAAACGGGAATACCGCTAAGTCGTGCCCATCTCTACTCAGATTCTGTCTCAGGACAAGGAAACCTGGGAGGGAAGGAACTTTTAACCCCTTTCCTTCTCTGACATCTGTCCTCCCCCCCACACGCACACAATGGGGATTAAAACAAAAGGGGGGAGAGGATTCCTTTGAAATCTTGACGCCCCCCTCCAAAGGAGGGGCTTCCTTTTTGTCCCCTCCTCACCTCCAGAGTCTATATGAACCTTCGTTTCCCCTTCGTATTCTAGGAAGCCCCACCATGGATTGGGAGCCCAAGGTGTGTGTGTGTGGGGGGGGCTCCTTCCTGCCTAAACCCCCCATTTGACCGCCAAGCCCCCTCTTCCTCCCCCCCAAAAGGGAGGCCCAGGCGGTTCCATTTTACCCCCTCCCATCTGCAGTGCCCCCCTCCTCCGACCCCCCTCCCCATATCTGCATCTCTCCCCGCCACCGCCCCTCCCGTCCTTTTGCACGAACTTCTTCCTGGTTGGGGGGGGGGGGGCGCAGATCTTTCCTCTCCTTCCTGCAAACAGTGGGAGTGGGAGGAGGAGGAGGAGGGCTGGTTCCTTTTATTGGGGGGTTACCTTCTCTCTCTTCCTCTCCCCCCCCCCCCACCGCTCTTTTTCCCGGCTGGGCCTTTAAAAGCTTCTTCCTCCCTCCTTTTTCCTTGCGGGGAGGGGAAGAAAGAGAAAAGGGAAGAAGGAGGAGGAGGAGGAAGGGGGCTTTGCCTGGGTCGGAGCCCCCAATTCCCTCCCAAAGGGGGAGTCAGTTCCCCCCTCCTCCTACCTCCGGACCCAAAGGAGTGTCCTGGACCCCCCACTCCCCCCATTGCATCTCCAATGCTCCCCCTCGTCCTCACTTACAACATCCCCCCTATTGCATTCCCCCCAATAGCATTGCACCCCCCATTACACAACACATCTCCTCCTCCTTTTCCTCCGCCCTCCCTCCAAATCAAAATAGGGGGAGAGAGAAAAGGGAAGGAGGGGGGAAGGTTGGGGGCTTAGAGGGAGACGGAACTTTCTGCCTCCTTCTCCCTCCGGATCCCCAAAGGATTGTGCAGGGGGGGGGGCGCTTCTCTCCTGGGACCCCACCCCACCCCCACAGATTTCATCAGCAACGCCTCCTCCCTCCCTCCCTCCCTCCCCTCCAGCCTCCATCTCCCCCCATCTCTCACCGCCCCCCTCCTCCTCCTCCCCCCATTGGCATTCAACCCCCTCCCAATTGCACAACGCACCTCCTCCTCCTCCTCCTTGGGGGGGTCTCTCTTTTCCCCTCCTTCCAGCAACCACAGAGGAGAGCCTTCTTTTTGGAGAGAAGCCATCCCTCGCTCCTTGGGAGCCTTTCGCTTCCTGCCACTCTAGGAAGCGCGACTCGCTGCTGTCCCGCCCACCCCGCCCCTTGGAGGACCGAATACTTCCCCGCCCCCACGCACGCCCTTCTGGTCCTCCAAGGCAGGCAGGGAAGGAGGACTCCTTCTTCTTCTTCTTCTTTTTCTTCTTCTTCTTCTTCTTCTTCTTCTTCTTCTTCTTCTTCTGCCCCATTTCAGGTGGCGAGCGGGGGGGGGTAGGGACTTCCCTCTAAAGCCCCTCCTTTCCCTCCCTTCCTCTAAAATCCAGAAGTTCCCAAACTTTCTTCTCCTTTGTCCATTTCTTTATTTTGTTTCCCGTGGACCGCCCCCCTCCCCGCCTGCCTGCCTGATACTGACATTTCCAGAACTTCTTAACTTCAAATGTACTCCTGACAGCTGACACAGTGCTGCTCACTTTGACAGGAGGGTTTTTTTCTGCAAGGTGGACAATTAAAAGTAAAGAAAAGTAAAACACATACAATTTTTCTTCCTACCTTTATTGAAAAGACAAGTAAATGCAAGTAAGAACATAAGAACATAAGAAGGGCCATGCTGGATCTGGCCAAAGGCCCATCTAGTCCAGCTTCCTGTACTTCACAGTGGCCCCACCAGACACGTCTGGGAGTGCATGAGACTAGATATCAGTCTCCTGATAGCACTCCCCTGCGTCTGGTCCTTGAAGTACCTGTGATGGACTTCTCCTCCAGGAATCTGTCCAATCCCCTTTTGAAGGCATCCAGGCCAGCTGCCATCACCACATCCTGTGGCAGGGAGTTCCACAGACTAACAACACACTGGGTGAAAAAATATTTTCTTTTTTCTGTTCTTACTCTCCCAGGATGAAGTCACTCCCTCAACTCAGGAGGTAGATGTGTGGAGGAATGTGACTCAAAGGAGTAGAAGGCCAAGGGATCACTCAGAGAGTCTCAAATTGCACAATCAATTTGAGGCTCTTTCCCTCATCACACCTCATGAGGCATTCACAGAGGAACAACTGGTTCCACCTGAGGATCTCTCACTCATCACAATTGATGAGATACAGGATCAGGTACATGTAGAAGAAAAGGCTGCAGGAGAGAAGCTCCTTCTGTTAGGGGATTCTATAATTAGAAATACGGAGGGATGGATTTGTGATGAGCATGATAACCGTATGGTCACTTGCCTGCTAGGTGCAAAGGTTGCAGACATCACGAGAAATCTAGATAGCTTGTTAGAGAAAACCGGGAAGGAGCCAGTGGTCATGGTACATGTTGGTACCAATGATGTCGGGGAGGCCAAGCGGTCAGTCTTGGAAGCCAAGTTCAGGTTGTTAGGAAGAAGACTGAAGTCCAGGACTTCCAAGGTAGCATTTTCAGAAGTGCTATCTGTTCCTCGTGCAGGACCCACCAGGCAGGCAGAGCTCAGAAGCCTCAATGTGTGGATGAGGCGATGGTGTCGAGAGGAGGGCTTCAGATTTGTCAGGAACTGGAGAACTTTTTGGGACAAGCCAAACGTGTTCAGGAGGGATGGGTTGCACTTGAATCATGATGGGACCAGATTGCTGGCACTCAACCTCAAAAAGGCTGCAGAGCAGCTTTTAAACTGATAACTGGGGGAAAGCCGATAGGAGCTGAGTGGCATCCAGTTTGGAACACCTCATCCACAGGGAATGAGGTTGGAAAGGGTAGAGAATCACATAGAGATGACGTAGCAGATATTAGTACTGGGAGAATAATGGAATCTGATAGTTTGTCTACTGAAAATAATAGCTGGGGGGGGGGAGAGAACAAAGCAGCAGCTGTTGTTGTGGAACCCACTGTACAGGTGCTTCTACGCCAATGCTCGAAGCCTCCGAGCAAAGATGGGAGAACTTGAACATTTGGCAGCTAGGGATAACATAGATATAATAGCCATAACAGAAACCTGGTGGAATCTGGAGAACCAGTGGATACAGCAATCCCAGGCTATAAACTCTATAGAAGGGATAGAGAGGGGCGGGTTGGAGGGGGAGTGGCCATCAATGTCAAAGAAGGGGTAAAATCCAGCAGAATGGAGATTGACAGAGGGTCTGACTCCACCATAGAATCACTGTGGGTTAAACTACCAGGTCCAAGGAGTGATGTGATAGTTGGGGTATTCTATCGTCCACCAGATCAAAAACTTGAGGGGGACCTTGAAATGAGGAGAGAAATCATGGAGGTGGCTAAGAGGGATAGGATAGCAATCATGGGGGACTTCAATTATCCCCACATTGACTGGGCCAAGGCGAGCTCCGGGCAAGAAAGAGAAACTGGGTTTCTCGACTTGCTGAATGATTGTGCCTTAGAGCAACTTGTCATGGAGCCCACCCGAGAACAGGCAAGTCTGGATCTAATACTGTGTGATACTCAGGACCTGGTCAGGGATGTGAATGTCATTGAGCCTCTGGGGAACAGTGACCATGCTGCGATTTCCTTTGCCATGCATGTTGGAGGAAGAGTGTCAACCAAACCAGACATAAAAACCCTTGATTTTCGAAGGGCAAACTTCCCTCAGATGAGGAAACTAGTTAGAGAGAAATTGAAGGGGAAGGTTGGAAGAATACAAACTCTTCAGAGTGCATGGAGCCTGTTTAAAACAACGGTAACAGAGGTCCAGCACAAGTGCATACCACAAAGAAAGAAGAGCTCATTTAAGTCCAAGAGGATACTAGCATGGTTAACGAGTGGAGTTAGAGAGGCTCTAAAGTGCAAGGAGAGGTCTTTCTGTAAATGGAAATCCTCCCCAAATGAGGAAAATAAAAAGGAACACAAACTGGCAAAAGAGATGTAAGAAGATGATAAGAGAGGCAAAGAAAGATTTTGAGGAACGCATGGCTAGCAATATAAAGGGTAATAATAAAAGCTTCTTTAAATATGTTAGAAGTAGAAAACCTGCCAGAGAAGCAGTTGGCCCTCTGGATGGTGAGGGAGGAAAAGGGGAGGTTATGGAGGACTTGGAAATTGCAGATAAATTAAATGAGTTCTTTGCATCTGTCTTCACAACAGAAGACCTTGAGGAGATTCCACTGCCTGAACGGCCCCTCTTGACTAAAGAATTAAATCAAATACAGGTTAAAAGAGAGGATGTTTTAGGATTAATTGATAAATTGAAGATTAACAAGTCACTGGGCCCAGATGGCATCCACCCAAGGGTTATTAGGGAACTGAGAAATGAAATTGCAGATCTCTTAATGGTTATATGCAACTTGTCTCTTAAAACGGCCAGAGTGCCGGGGGACTGGAGGATAGCAGATGTCACACCAATTTTTAAAAAAGGAAGGAGGGGGACCTAGGAAACTACAGGCCAGTTAGCCTTACATCTGTCCTAGGGAAGATGGTAGAAAGCTTCATCCAAGAGAAAATCTTAAAACACATAGAACAAACCTTGCTGACATCAAATCAACATGGCTTCTGTAAGGGTAAGTCTTGCCTGACAAACCTTTTAGAATTTTTTGAAAAGGTCAACAGGCATGTGGATTTGGGTGAACCAGTGGATATAGTCTATCTGGATTTTCAAGAGGCTTTTGACACAGTCCCTCACCAAAGGCTACTGAGAAAATTCCACAGTCAGGGGATAAGAGGGCAGGTCCTCTTATGGATTGAGAACTGGTTGAGATCCAGAAAACAAAGAGTAGGTGTCAATGGGAATTTTTCAGAATGGAGAGAAGTGAAAAGCGGTGTGCCCCAGGGCTCTGTCCTGGACCGGTTCTTTTCAATCTGTTCATAAATGACCTGGAGACAGGGATAAACAGTGAGGTGGCCAAGTTTGCAGATGACACAAAACTTTTCCATGTGGTAAAAACCAGAGAAGATTGTGAAGAGCTCCAGAAGGATCTCTCCAAACTGGCGGAATGGGCTGAGAAATGGCAAATGCGTTTTAATGTAGCCAAATGTAAAGTAATGCATATTTGGGCAAAAAATCCAAACTTTATCTATCAACTCATGGGCTCTGAGTTATCCGTGACGGATCAGGAAAGAGATATTGGTGTGTTGGTGGACAGCTCCATGCAGGTGTCTCCCCAATGTGTGGCAGCAGTGAAGAAGGCCAATTCCATGCTAGGTATTATCAAAAATGGGATTGAAAATAAAACAGCCAACATTATAATGCCATTATAGAAAACAATAGGAAGGCCGCACCTGGAGTATTGTGTACAATTCTGGTCACTGCATCTCAAGAAAGACATAGTGGAACTGGAAAAGCTGCAGAAGAGAGCGACTAAAATGATTACTGGGCTGGGGCACCTCCCTTATGAGGAAAGGCTAAAACATTTGGGGCTCTTTAGTCTGGAAAAAAGGCGCCTGAGGGGGGATATGATTGAGACATACAAAATAATGCAGGGCATGAGTAAAGTGGATAGAGGGAAGCTCTTCTCCCTCTCACAAAATAGCAGAACTAGGGGACATACACTCAAATTGAGGGCTGGGAAAGTAAGAACTGACAAAAGAAAATATTTTTTTCACCCAGCGCGTTGTTAGTCTATGGAACTCCCTGCCACAGGATGTGGTGATGGCATCTGGCCTGGATGCCTTCAAAAGGGGATTGGACAGATTCCTGGAGGAAAAGTCCATCACAGGTTACAAACCATGATGGAGATGTGTAATCTCCAGGCTTAAAACCAGGGTACTTCAAGGGCCAGATGAGGGGAGTGGTATCAGGAGACAGATATCTAGTCTCATGCGCTCCCAAACGCATCTGGTGGTGCCGCTGTTAGATACAGGAAGCTGGACTAGATGGGCCTTTGGCCTGATCCAGCATGGCTGTTCTTATGTTCTTATGTAAGGGATATGCTAATTTTCTTTGTGAGGAAAAATACAAGGGATAGAATTTTACAGCTGTAGTCTAGGAACAAATTCAAGATTGATAATAAGACGTTATTGTTCTAAAAGAAATTCCTCGCAGAATACGTCAGAGGAGAAAGGACTTTCCCTTTGTTCAAAAACTGAAAGTAAACAATATAATTTTCATATGGGAGAGCTTGTATGGAATCAGCTTTAACCATCAGAGGAAGAGCTATTGAATAAGTACAGATCAGGGGGCAAAGAAGCGTGTGGAAAAATTGGATTTGCAAAAGCAAGACTTACAGAAGGAAGGATCCAGTTTGGGATTCTGAACTTCTGAAATGTAATGCATTTCAAAGTGCCTGTCATGGAATATTAATGGACCCCAAAAACTAATTCAGGTCTTTCATCATTTGAGAAGACAGAACTGGGACATTATTAAGAGACTCATATTACCAAAAAAATTGGGAAATTTTAAATTCAAAATGGTTTGGGTCAAGAGTTTATTTTTGGAAGTGATAAAAAAAGAAATGGTGTTGTGTTGTATGTCAAAGATGAATTAAACCCAAAATTAATAGTTTCAGGCAAACAAGAGAGATTTGTGAGGGTAGAGGTTGAATTCAATGGACTTAAAACATTGGTTCTGGGGATATATTTACGCGATTAAGGGAAAGGGTCTTTTAAAAAAATATCTGTTGGACTTATCATATGTACCAGTCTTTGTTTAGTTGGTGATTGGAATGGTGTCATGAGACACACATTAGACAGTCAAATAAAGGGATTAAAGACATTCAAGGGAAGTTACCAAAATCATGTTTTGATTTAATTGATGAATTAGGACTGGTCGATATCTGGAGATAAAAAAAGGGGGCTCCAGAGAATATACCTACTTGTCAGAAAGACACAAGTCCTTTTCTAGAATACTGTATATATGTTTGGGTCTCTGGAGATCTAGCTACAAAAGTTACAAAGGGCCTTTTTACACAACCCCTAAGAACTGCTGGTCCCTTAAATTCGGACCAGAGATCTTGAGGGTTCGTTGCTGTTCCTCCCTCCCCACCCGCTCGGCACTTCTTTGTTCTGTCTGCGGGAGGGGGGGAGGAAAAAAAGCCTTAGACAGAGACAAAAGAATAAAAGGCTTACCTCCGGTGCTTGGGGAAGTTGCTCCGACCTCCGTTTACTTCCTGGTTCCTCTTTAAGGGGCGGAGGCAAAAGAAAAACAACAGAAAGAAGCGAGGAGAGCTCAGGCAGTCTCCGCATCAAAATTTTTCACCATAAAAAAGCATGTACAAGAAAAGTGCAGTTTGGTCACGCTAAAGTGGGCGGGGTCGCACTTAATTGTCTGCAAAGTCCGGAGCTGGTGGGTAAACATTTTTATCGTCCGGAGCTTGCAGCCATTTGCGGCCGAGCTTAGGGGTCGTGTATAAACGCCCAAGGGCAGGGATATTGTCAAAATCCTCCTGTGATCACAACCCAATATCAGCGATTGTAAAAAGGAAACCACATACATTTAGATGGAGGCTAAATGAGTGGCTTTTACAAAATGGAAGTATTCTCAAGGAATGTAAAAAGAAACTACGAGGTTTTTTTTAATTTAAATTTGGGTAAAGTCACAGACACAAGGTTTGTTTGGGATGCAGGAAAGGCATTCATTAGAGTGGAATTCATCAGGTTAAGGTCAATATGTAAAAACAAAAAGATTACAAAACACATACCAGTTAGGTCTTCTTAATTTGCAAAGTGCCTTTGGCATGTTCTGGTTCAGTACCTAAGCAGGCAGGAATTCTGTAGGTACAGCTCAGTCCTCCCCCTCCCCAAGCACAGGCAAAGCACAGGGGGTTTTCTTTCTCCAAAGTTTATCACCTTTTAGCAAACTAATAAGGATACAGTAGGACGCCCGTATCCACTGATTCATTATCCACTGATTCAGTTATCCATGGTTGGCAGAGGAAAAATAAACAATTTAGCAGTTGCAAAGCAAGCTACTGTCACAAAGAGCAGCTGTAAATCAAGCTACTGTCATAAAACAGCAGCCGTAAAGCAAGCTACAGTCACAAACAGCAGCTGTAAAGCAAGTTACTATCACAAAACAGCAGTTTTGGGGAACATTTTGGTGTTCTCTCTTATCCACGGTTTTTATTATCCACGGGAAGGCTTGGAACCAATCCTCAGCAGATACTGAGGTCCTACTGTATTACTCAAGAAGGAAATTTTCTGCCTCCCCGGCTAGGGCCTATTAGATAGTCTCTGGTGTTAGGGAGACACATGTTTTGATTATTATTATTGATTATATTTATACTCCGCCCATCTGCCGATATGGCCACTCTGAACTCTTTGGCACTTTGGGGGGGTTGCCTGTGTGATTTCTGGCTTTTTGTGGAATTCCAGCAGCATACTCTGCTCTGCATACCTGGTTGTAAGGAGGGATGGGACCTCCAACATGGATAGCAGCTGTAGGTTCTCCTCTCTCCCAGGACCTCCTGCTTAGATGTGGTGAGAGATGCAAGACACACACACACACACACACACACACACACACACAGAGAGAGAGAGAGAGAGAGAGAGAGAGAGAGAGAGAGAGAGAGAGAGAGAGAGAGAGAGAGAGAGAGAGAGAGAGAGAGAACCTTCTCACAGGAGCATAAAAGAATGTGACTCTGAGAACCGGGCAACAATTGCTTTTCGCTCCACTAACACCCCTAATTTTTCTGCATCCTAATTGGCTGACATACCTTTACCCTAAAATTCAGTTTTGTGTTGACAGATGGCAAGCTGGGAGAAAAAGTGTAATGTGCCAATTTTTCCCAGAAAGTAAAGCATCCCTTTGACCTACGACACAAAATGTGACAGTAGCATCTTATCAAATACAAGATACAAAACAGACCTGAAATGGGGCCCTCTATCTTTTCATCAGGAAATCCAGGCAGATGCCAGGAGGCATATTTACAAAGACTAGTTTTTGATCAAAATTATTTTTTGTCATTATTCAAAAGAGAAAGGAAGGTAGAATTAAAATAATGGTCAGTTAATACTGAAAAAAGGAAACATCAACGACAATCGAGTCAAGCATATAGGTTTATATATCTGGACAAAGCTGCTAAGTGCACAACACTGATTCGGGAGGGAGTTGGGAGACCTTCAGATCAGGGAGGCTGGTGGTGCGTGCTTTACTTTCTACCCTTCATGTAGGAGCTTCTGTCCCACAAGAATGTACCAAATCCACTGTCTGTCTATAGACTCTCCCTCTGGTTGTTTTAAATTGCTTATAAAAATAACATTGTATAGTACAGTATATGGAAAGTGAAAGGCTGTCAAGCTGAAGCCCCTCCTCAATGCAGGAATCCAACTCAAAACAGATGTGACAGATAGTTGTCCAATTTTCTCTTGAGTGCCTCCAACAATTGATTGCTTATCACCTCCTGAGATAATTAGTTCTGTTGTCGTACTGGTCTGTTTTTTCCCCCTGATGTTCAGATGAAATCAGGTGTCTTGTAAATCAGGTGCCCTGTACAACTTCTTCATCTCAGGGAGAGTACAAAATGGCCGACCAACTGTAGGACTGATATGTTCAATGTATGCTGAGAATCAAGCCTTCCTCCCAATTCCTCCATCCTCCCTGTGTGTAACAATGGCATGTGAAACTCTGGGCACTGAAATCAGTACTAAAAGCTGTGGGACCCTAGCACAAAATCCCATACTGCTCATTTTCCTCAACCTATTCAGGCCAAGAGCTGACAAAGCATCATACCTGTTATTTCCTGACTGAATTCCCATGAGTGTCTCAAAGGGTATAAAAAAACTTGTTTTGTATACTCCTGTCATTTGCAGAACAGCCACTATGGTGAAAGGCTGCTGCATCACATGTGTAATCTGAACCATAAACAAAATGTCTGTCATGTCACAAAGATTTAATGTTTTTCCCCCGTCGGTGGATTCTCTGATGGCCCATAAGATGTGAATTCTGAGCAAAACATTTCCCACACTCTGGACATTTGTACGGCTTCTCTCCTGTGTGGACTCTTTTATGTTTCACAAGGTGTGAGCTATGAGCAAAACATTTTTCACACTCCTGGCATTTGTATGGTTTCTCACCTGTGTGGACTCTCTTATGACTCACAAGCTGTGAGCTCCGGGCAAAACTTTTCCCACACTCCTGACATTTGTGTGGCTTTTCTCCAGTGTGGACTTTCTTATGGTTCACAAGATATGAAAACTGAGCAAAACAATTCCCACAATCCTCACATTGGTATGGTTTTTCACCTGTGTGGACTCTCTTATGACTCACAAGCACTGAATTCTGAGCAAAACACTTCCCACACACCTGGCACTTATATGGTTTCTCTCCTGTGTGGATTCTCTTATGATTCAATAGTTTTGAACTGTGGGCAAAACACTTCCCACATTCCTGGCATTTGTATGGTTTCTCTCCTGTGTGCACTCTCTTATGACTCACAAGCTGTGAATTCTGAGCAAAACAATTCCCACAATCCTCACACTGGTATGGTTTTTCTCCTGTGTGCACTCTCTTATGACTTACAAGCACTGAATTCTGAGCAAAACATTTCCCACATTCCTGGCACTTATATGGTTTCTCTCCTGTATGGATTCTCTTATGAAATACTAGGTATGAGATCTGGGCAAAACTTTTCTCACATTCCTGGCATTTGTATGGTTTTTCACCTGTGTGGACTCGCTTATGGCTCAGTAGTACTGAATTCTGTGCAAAACATTTTCCACATTCCTGGCATTGATATGGTTGTTCTCCTGTGTGTACTCTCTTATGCTTCACAAGCTGTGAACTGTGAGCAAAACATTTCCCACACTCCTGGCATTTGTATGGTTTCTCCCCTGTGTGGACTCTCTTATGACTTAAAAGTTGCGAGTTCTGAGCAAAATACTTCCCACATTCCTGACATTCATAAGGCTTCTCTCTTGTGTGAAATCTCTTATGGCTCAGAAGGACTGAATTTTGAGGAAAACATTTCCCACCCTCCGGGCATTTGTATTTTTTCTCTTCTGTGTGGACTCTCTTATGTCTCACAAGCTTTGTCTTATTAGGAAAACATTTCCCACACTCTGGGCATTTATACGGTTTCTCTCCTGTGTGGACTCTCTTATGTCTCACAAGCTTTGAACTATGATGAAAACCTTTCCCACACTCCGGGCATTTGTATGGTTTCTCTCCTGTGTGGACTCTCCTATGCTTCACAATCTGTGAACTGTGTGCAAAGCATTTTCCACACTCCTGACATCTGAATGGTTTATCTCCTTTGTGAACCTTCTTATGCTTCACAAGCTGTGAATTATGGGCAAAGCATTTCTCACACTCCTGGCATTTGTACGCTTTCTCTGCTGTATGGACTCTCTTATGGCTCTGAAGATGAGAACTCTGAGCAAATAATTTCCCACACTCCTGGCATTTATACGGTTTCTCTCCTGTGTGGACCCTTTTATGCCTCATAAGCCAAGAACTGTGAGCAAAACATTTCTCACACTCCTGGCATTTGTACAGTTGTTGTCCTGTGTGGATCCTCTTGTGACTCACAAGGTGTGGCCTTTCAGCAAAACATTTCCCACATGTCTGGCATGTGTATGTTTTCTCTCTTCTGCGGTCCCTGTGAGGGCTCAAAATTTGTAACTTGCGATCATAACATTTCCCAGAAACTTCTTTTACAGAGTATTTCTTTCTTTTGCGGAACCTTTTGTGAAGCATGAGTGACATCTTCATGGCAAGGGGTTTGCCACACATGAGGCATTTGTAGGGCTTCTCATGGATCCATTTTTTGTCTTTTGTGTGAATTCCGTCGTGCACTGGAAGCATAAATTTCCACATAGAGCTATTCCCACATTTGGAACATATATATTTCTCCCTCCAGGTATCTGCTGGGAAGAAGGACAAATGCAGAAAATTTTATACTGATGAAAGAAATAGATTAGCAGGGGTAAAAGAAACATATTGTCAAAAAGTGGACTCTGATGCTTAAAAGCACTTTGAAAAAAATCTATTAGTTTTTTACATGCCAGTTTGTTCATTTCTCCCCTTTAATTTTGTCATCAACTTTAAATATCTATGATTTGGACAAATGGGACTCCTTGTGGAACACTGTAAAACTCTTTAAGTCTATGGCCTTCAAGGAAAATTGTTATAAGATGTTCTATAGACGGCATCTCTCTCCTCATCGTCTATCAAAAATGTACAATTGCTCTTCTAGATGTTGGAAATGTAAACATGATAATGGCACTTTCTACCATATGTGGTGGACATGTAAAGAGGCTAATGTATATTGGAGAATGGTAAAACTATTCATAGAGAGATCTTTGAAGATTAAGTTAGAGCTTAGACCAGAACTTTTCCTGTTGAATATAGTGGATATAAATATCTCCTATGATCAAAAATATTTATTTATTATTTATTTATTTATTTTAGGTACTTATATCCCGCTCCATCTTCCCAACGGGAACTCTGGGCGGCTAACAGCATAAAAAAACAGAAAAGGCTAAAAACTAAAATATGTACTCCATCATGTAATAGTTGCAGCAAGGATATTGTATGCGAAATTTTGGAAACAACCTGAAGTGCCTACAGAGAGAAACGTCTGTGAAAAGATAAGAGAATGTATCAAAATCGACAGACTCTCCTGATATTTGAAAGGAGACTATGAAGAGATCTCCAAAAGATGGCAAGAAGTAGTAAATGTACTAGTAACTTGATATGTTATCTGATTTTGACATGTATAATTGTTATTTATGACTCGATAGATTCAATGTAACTATTTATATTGTATTCCTCATCCCCTTTTACCCACTTCCCACTTCCTTTTTTCTTTAAAATCAATAAAATTCTTTAATTAAAAAAAACTTTAAATATCTATGAAAACGTATACACACTGCATGTTTTTTTAATGCAATACTAGAGACAACTATAGGCACTCCTCATTTAACAATGGAGTTCTGTTCCTATTAGGTCATAAAGTGAATTGGTTGTTAAGTGAGGAGCTTAAGGCAAATGGCTAGGGGTATGTTGAAGCTGCCCTCCTTGCAG
Organism: Phrynocephalus vlangalii; assembly: GCA_037367305.1. Lineage (NCBI taxonomy): Eukaryota > Metazoa > Chordata > Lepidosauria > Squamata > Agamidae > Phrynocephalus > Phrynocephalus vlangalii. The sequence continues at coordinate 12,303 of JAWVWN010003091.1, read as the reverse complement.
GCTGGCCAAAGCTGGGAGGCTCTCTGGGACGCCATGGGAGATGCAGAACAAAGAAAGAGGGGAATACAGAGATGGAGGTAGCTGATGCTCTGCCCTGCTTGAGTCATTATCTTCCCTGGCGGAGGCATTAGGACACTCCCAGCAACACTTGTCCATTGAAAGCAGCAGGGGAGGAGGAAGGTGGGGGGTACACTGTAGTCCTGCTTCCTCCCCTCTCAGCTGTTGACAAGTAGGTGCAGGCCAGATGGAGCAGAGATGGGTGGTATGGCCTTCATAGTTGAGTAAGAGTGCTCTAAATTAAGCCGCAATCCACAGATTGGCTCAATCATAGGAGTGACTGTGGGCGTTTATACACGACCCCTAAACTCCGGGGCAAATGGCTCCCAGCTCTGGAGATTAAAAATGTTTACCCACCAGCTCCGGAGTTAACAGGAAATTAAGTGCGACCCCGCCCACTTTAGTGCGTCCCAGCGCAGCTTTCAGGTACCTGCTTTTTGGATGTGAAAAATATTTGATCCGGTGTAAGGATAGTGAGTGCGGGGCTCTCCTGGCTTCTGTTTGTTGTTTTTCTGCCCCCCGCCCCTTTAAGAGATCTGAATGCTGCCGGGAACAGAATGGAGGTAAGCCGGCATTCTTTTCTTTCTTTTTTCTCCCTCCCTCACGCAGCCAGGAACCAGGAAGTGCGGAGGGGGGTGGGGACAGAGGAAGAGTGACGAACCCCTAAGATCTCTGGTCCGAATTTAAGTGGCCAGCGGATCTTAGGGGTCGTGTAAAAAGGCCCTGTGACGACACCTCCCTTTTAAAGGTGTGATTGTGATTAAAACATGTGTAAAGAATTAATTTATTAATATTAACAGGATCTTCTTGGTAATGCTGCCACCTTTTTAAATCGTCGCCTTATGAACTGGGACAGACTCAGATGTATAATATAAAAATAATAATGAAGTTTATTGAGAAAATAAATAAACACAATAATGTCTGAAGTTGGTATGCGTTGCCTTAAACATAAAATAGATTAAATCAAGTCGTCCAGCCTCCCTGTCTTTAATAACCAGTAAACAGTAAAGCCCTCACCCATAACCTGCCTGACTGAACTCTAACACAGCGGTGCTCTCTCCCAGCACTCACTCTCAACAACCCTTAACTCAACTCACTCAACTGACTCTCAGAGACCAGGCTCCACCCTTTCTATACCATACCATCCCCCACCCTCCTGCTGGGATTGGCTGATGATTTGCATATGCATTTCTCCTGAATCCAGGGTGTTGTCACAGTGACATATGTTGGACTTGACCTGTTTTGTGATTTACTCTTTCAAATGACCTTCCCTACCCCAACACTTTTTGCACTTGGCCAGATCCATATTTTTTTATCTCTCTGCTGACTAGGTATCGTGTGATTTGGCAGGGGCTTTGATCCTGAGCAGCTCTCCGTTTCTTCTAAGCCAAGCGAGCTTCGGCTGGTGGCCCGATCTTGCCTGGCTGAGAAGAACCAGAAAGCCGTGGAGGACTGGAGGCTTTTGAATTTCCCACTGCACCAGCGAGGGTGCTTGTTCAGTGGGGTATTCAAAAGGCTCTGGCCCTCCACCACTCTCCTTCTCAGCCAGGAAAGTGTCTGGTGAACATCCAACACTTGCCTGGCCCTGATCTGTCAGAAAGCTCCAGCTAGCAGGAGGGGGAGGGGAGGCAGAAGGCAGCAGGTTTTTTTTTTACCACTGCCTGCTCTCTTCTGTCTTTTGCCCTTCCCCCACCTCCCAGCGAGAGCCTTCTGATGGGGGAGTGTCATTTGACAATAGACTTTTTAAACTGTCCCACCACCAGCCCTCTGGCTGGAGCCAGAGTGTTTGTGGAGGCACCTTGTAATATGGATCTTTCCCCAGCCCAGGAGCCTTAGAAGGGTAGTGCTTACCTCCAGGTAAGCACTTATCTTCGCTTACCTCCAGGCTGGCCGAAGATCAATTCGGTCATTCTGAAGGTAAGCAAAGGGAAGCACTTAACTAGAGGTAAGCAGTTTCCCGGAGATAAACACTTCCCTTGAAAGGTGCCGGAGCTGCCCGAAGTTCCCAGGGAACGATGCAACTTTGGGCAGCCCGGGAGGTTTGGAAGGGAGGTGCAATGCAGAGATCAAAGCAACCAAGGAGGAGGAGGAGGTGGTGATGGGCATCAACATAACAAACATAAGAAGAGCCATGCTGGATCAGGCCAAAGGCCCATCTAGTCCAGCTTCCTGTATCTCACAGTGGTCCCACCAGATGCGTTTGGGAGCGCATGAGACTAGATATCTGTCTCCTGATATTACTCCCCTGCATCTGGCCCTTGAAGTACCCTGGTTTTAAGCCTGGAGATTACACATCTCCATCATGGTTTGTAACCTGTGATGGACTTTTCCTCCAGGAATCTGTCCAATCCCCCTTTGAAGGCATCCAGGCCAGATGCCATCACAACATCCTGTGGCAGGGAGTTCCATAGACTAACAACGCGCTGGGTGAAAAAATATTTTCTTTTGTCTGTTCTTACTCTCCCAGCCCTCAATTTGAGTGTATGTCCCCTAGTTCTGGTATTTTGTGAGAGGGAGAAGAGCTTCCCTCTATCCACTTTACTCATGCCCTGCATTATTTTGTACGTCTCAATCACACCCCCCCCTCAGGCACCTTTTTTCCAGACTAAAGAGCTCCAAATGTCTTAGCCTTTCCTCATAAGGGAGGTGCCCCAGCCCAGTAATCATTTTAGTCACTCTCTTCTGCACCTTTTCCAGTTCCACTATGTCTTTCTTGAGATGCGGTGACCAGAATTGTACACAATACTCCAGGTGTGGCCTTACTATTGTTTTGTATAATGGCATTATAATGTTGGCTGTTTTATTTTCAATCCTCTTTTTGAAAACCCCTAGCATGGAATTGGCCTTCTTCACCGCTGCCACACAATGGGGAGACACCTTCATGGAGCTGTCCACCAACACACCTGATCCGTCACAGATAACTCAGAGCCCATGAGTTGATAGATGAAGTTTGGATTTTTTGCCCCAATATGCATTACTTTACATTTGGCTACATTAAAACGCATTTGCCATTTCTCAGCCCTTTCCCCCAGTTTGGAGAGATCCTTCTGGAGCTCTTCACAATCTTCTCTGGTTTTTACCACATGGAAAAGTTTTGTGTCATCTGCAAACTTGGCCACCTCACTGTTTATCCCTGTCTCCAGGTCATTTATGAACAGATTGAAAAGCACCGGTCCCAGGACAGAGCCCTGGGGCACACCGCTTTTCACTTCTCTCCACTGTGAAAATTTCCCATTGACACCTACTCTTTGTTTCCTGGATCTCAACCAGTTCTCAATCCATAAGAGGACCTGCCCTCTTATCCCCTGACTGTGCAATTTTCTCAGCAGCCTTTGGTGAGGGACTGTGTCAAAAGCCTTTTGAAAATCCAGATAGACTATATCCACCGGTTCACCCAAATCTACATGCCTGTTGACCTTTTCAAAAAATTCTAAAAGATTTGTCAGACAAGACTGACCCTTGCAGAAGCCATGCTGATTTTCTCTCAGCAAGGTTTGTTCTTCTATATGTTTTAAGATTTTCTCTTGGATGAGGCTCTCCACCATCTTCCCTGGGACAGATGTAAGGCTAACTGGCCTGTAGTTTCATTTATGAATAGATTGAAAAGCAACGGTCCCATAAGATATCCACAAATTCATTTCTCAGTTCCTTAATAACCCTTGGGTGGATGCGATCTGGGCCTGGTGACTTGTTAATCTTCAATTTATCAATTAGTCATAAAACATCCTCTCTCGAGGTCTTCTGTCATGAAGACAGATGCAAAGAACTCATTTAATTTCTCTGCAATTTCCAAGTCCTCCTTAATCTCCCCTTTTCCTCCCTCACCATCCAGAGGGACAACTGGTTCTCTGGCAGGTTTTCTACTTCTAACACATTTAAAGAAGCTTTTATTATTACCCTTTATATTGATAGCCATGCATTCCTCAAAATCTTTCTTTGCCTCTCTTATCATCTTCTTACATTTCTTTTGCCAGAGTTTGTGTTCCTTTTTATTTTCCTCATTTGGGGAGGATTTCCATTTACAGAAAGACCTGTACTTGCGCTTTAGAGCCTCTCTAACTCCACTCGTTAACCATGCCGGTGCCCTCTTGGACTTAAATGAGCTCTTCTTTCTTTGTGGTATGCACTTGTGCTGGGCATCTGTTACCGTTGATTTAAACAGGTTCAATGAACTCTGAAGAGATTGGATTCTTCCAACCTTCCCCTTCAATTTCTAACTAGTTTCCTCATCTGAGGGAAGTTTGCCCTTCGGAAACCAAGGGTTTTTATGTCTGATTTGCTTGACACTCTTCCTACAACATGCATGGCAAAGGAAATTGCAGCATGGCTATTGTTCCGCAGAGGCTCAGTGACATTCACATCCCTGACCAAGTCCTGAGTATCACACAGTATTAGATTTAGAGTTGCCTGTTCTCAGGTGGGCTCCATGACAAGTTGCTCTAAGGCACAGTCATTTAGCAAGTTGAGAAACCCAGTTTCTCTTTCTTGCCCGAAGCTCGCATTGGCCCAGTCAATGTGGGGATAATTGAAGTCCCCCACGACTACTATCCTATCCTTCTGAGACACCTCCATGATTTGTCTCCTCATTTCAAGGTCCCCCTCAAGTTTTTGATCTGCTGGGCGATAGCATACTCCAACTATCACATCACTCCTTGGACCTGGCAGTTTAACCCACAGTGATTCTTTTGTGGAGTCAGACCCTCTGTCAATATCCGTTCTGCTGGATTTTACCCCTTCTTTAACATAGATGGCCACTCCCCCTCCAACCCGCCCCTCTCTATCCCTTCTATAGAGTTTATAGCCTGGGATTGCTGTATCCCACTGCTTCTCCACATTCCACCAGGTTTCTGTTATGGCTATTATATCTATGTTATCCCTAGCTGCCAAATGTTCAAGTTCTCCAATTTTTGGTCGGAGGCTTCGAGCATTGGCGTAGAAGCACCTGTACAGTGGGTTCTGCAACAACAGCTGCTGCTTTGTTCTTTCCCCCCCACAGCTATTATTTTCAGTAGACAAACTATCACATTCCATTATTCTCCCAGTACTAATATCTGCTATGTCATCTCTATGTGATTCTCTACCCTTTTCAACCTCATTTCTGTGGATGAGGTGTTCCAAACCGTATGCCACTCAGCTCTTGTCGGCTTTCCCCCAGTTATCAGTTTAAAAGCTGCTCTGCAGCCTTTTTGAGGTTGAGTGCCAGCAATCTGGTCCCATCATGATTCAAGTGCAACCCGTCCCTCCTGAACAGGTTTGGCTTGTCCCAAAATGTTCTCCAGTTCCTGACAAATCTAAAGCCCTCCTCTCAACACCATCGCCTCATCCACGCATTGAGGCTTCTGAGCTCTGCCTGCCTGGTGGGTCCTGCACGAGGAACAGGTAGCACTTCTGAAAATGGTACCTTGGAAGTCCTGGACTTCAATCTTCTTCCTAACAACCTGAACTTGGCTTCCAAGACTGACCGCTTGGCCTTCCCGACATCATTGGTACCAACATGTACCATGACCACTGGCTCCTTCCTGGTTCTCTCTAACAAGCTATCTAGATTTCTCGTGATGTCTGCAACCTTTGTACCTGGCAGGCAAGTGACCATACGGTTATCATGCTCATCACAAATCCATCCCTCCGTATTTCGAATTATAGAATCCCCTAGCAGAAGGAGCTTCTCTCCTGCAGCCTGTTCTTCTACATGTACCTGCTCCTGTATCTCATCAATTGTGATGAGCGCTGCTCTCCACTACGCACGAGACCTGTCAAAGTCAGCTGTCGTGCGGAGTGGAGAGCAGCTTTCGTAAATCGAATAATTTGGTTGTCGAACCAATCGTAAGTCGAGGTACCATTGCACTCTTTTTATGAAAGTTCCCCCTAAGTAATTTGATACAGAGCACTGTAATTTTGACTTGTAACTCTCCCAAATAACCAAGTGGAACGAAGTGAAATACCATTGGATTTGGACCCCAGCAGCCCATGAAGACTGAGCCTTGTGGCGCAGGGGTTAAATGCCTGTACTGTAGGTAAAACTGTGTTCACGACCTGGGGTTTAATCTCAGGTAGCCAGCTCATAGTTGACTCAGCCTTCCATCCTTCCTAGGTTGGTAAAATGAGTACCCAGCTTATGGGGGGGGGGGCAATGTGTAGTCTGCATACTGTAATTACAACTGTAAGCCGCCCAGAGACTAATTGAAGTGGTATAGGGTGGTATATAAGCAGAACACTTTTGGTGAGTGGCCCAGCCATCCTGAGGATTGGGGGGAGGCAAAGAGTGCCATGTGCGATGCCACATTGACTGCGTCATATGAAGTGAATTGTCAGGCTTTGTGCCCATCTCTGCTCAGCACCTCTGGAGGACCACAGGTTGCCCATGTTGGGATTAAGGATCCCACAGTGATTAGTATTAGTTGGAATACCATTCCAACACAAAAGCATTATTGTTTCCATTATTGTTACTACAGTAGGAAGCAAAGTGTTCTGCTGAGATACCGCCCCATGCCACTTCAAGTATCCAGGGGGGAACGGTTCCTGGACCCCTTGCAGATAGCAACATCCATGGATAAGAGCGAACACTCTTATTTAAGAATAATGGTGGTGCTAGTGGCAAGGAGGAAGTGGTAAAAGTGGTGGCGGGGCAGTGAAGACGAAAGCAGGGGGTGCCATGTGGCAGCTGGCCATCCCTTCGTGCCACCAAGGCCATTCCAGCCAGGAAAGAGCTGCTGGGCAAAGCAGCAGGGTCAGCTCCATTCCTGGCTGGCTGGGCAAAGGAGGAGGAGGAGGAGGAGGAGGAGGAGGAGGAGGAGGATTGCCCGCCAGCCAGATCACCCCACACAATAGTCCTGCCCGCCATGTTCCCTTGCCTGCTTGCCTGGCTGGCCGGCCCTTTGGTGATGAGACTCTGTTTGTCACCGGAAGGCTCTGCTTTGCTGCTCATTTTGAAATGCTTTTCCTGGCATTTCAAAACAAAAAATCAAACCAAAGAAGCGACAGCAATTCTTTTCTTTTTTTTCCTCTTTTTTTCCCCCTTGGGATTTGTACCTATTATTAGTCCTATGCCTCTTACCAATTATTTTTATTTTTTATTTTCTTTTAATTGTTGTTGGGTATTTTCCTCTTTATTTTAATTATTATTTTCTTTTAATTTCTATTATTATCTTGTGGATTTCCTGTGTTTTTATGTGAACTGCCCAGAGTTCCCTCTGGGAAATTGGCACGGTCTATAAATATGTAAAAATTAAAAATAAAATAAAATAAAATAAAATAAAATAAATAATACAGGGATCCAGCCACAAAGCAGCACCCATTCCTCCAAATGGGACCTTGCAATTTTGCTGCCTGCACCTGCACCCTCGGGCTGTTGACTTGGGGAAGGAGGCACCAGTGGCGACAGCTTCAGCACCCTGTGGCAAAAAGTTGTTGCTGCTCGTAGTCTGGGTTCAGTCCCCCCCCCCCCCCGGCTCTCGGGGAAACTCCCTCCCCTCCGCACTCAGATCACCGGGTCTCAGTCAGACAAACGGGCACTGCTCTGCAGATCCTTACATCTGTAACAGCTGTTGCCTCCTCGGTTTGCCTTTTTGTTTTGAAATGCCAGGAGAGGCTTGCAGACGTCTCCCTCCCCTCCACTACATCACACAGAATCCCCACCCAATCCAAACACAAGGGTTGTAGTCCAAATATATATGCTCCCACCATGAGGAAACTTGGAGAGAGAGAAGTATATGTGTATGTGTGTATATACACACACACACACATTCATTCATTCATCATTGGCATCCTTCAGTCTCGAAAGACTACGGTATCATGCCTGGAGTAGAGATCCTAAAAACAGCACCTAGTGTGACTAAATAGACCAATTCGGGAATGGCAGTCTCTACCGCACTGGGGGCAGATGTATTCTGTTTCCTGCCTGGTCCTCGAGTTTCGTTCTTTCCGTGCCTGCCTCTTTTCCTCTGCCTGTTGGACAAATGCCTCTTCAAATCTATGTAGACCATGCTGTATCTCTTGCCTCCAGACAGTGCGATCGGAGGTCAGGGTTTCCCATCTGTTGAGGTCCATTCCCAAGGCCTTCAGGTCCCTCTTACAGATATCCTTATACCGCAGCTGTGGTCTCCCTCTGGGGCGCTTTCCCTGCATTAGTTCTCCATATAGAAGATCTTTTGGGATCCGACCGTCATCCATTCTTACAACGTGTCCAAGCCAGCGTAGGTGTCGCTGTTTCAATAAAGTGTACATGCTAGGGATTCCAGCTCGATTCAGGACTATGCTATTTGGAACTTTGTCATGCCAGGTAATGTTGAATATTCGCAGCAACTATGTTTTCCAGACTAACAAAGAGAGTATGGCTCAATAAGAAGCTGACAGAACATACAAAGATACAGGTCTATAAAGCTTGCGTACTGAACACACTTTTGTATTGCAGCGAGTCTTGGACCATCCATGCTCAACAGGAAAGAAAGCTTAATACCTTCCATATGCGCTGTTTTAGGCGAATATTCAACACACACACACACACACACACACACACACATATATATATATACATACACACACACATACATATATACATACATATATGCACACATATTCACACACACACACAGAGAGAGAGAGAGAGAGAGAGAGAGAGAGAGAGAGAGAGAGAGAGAGTAGCAAAACTCTCACTGCCCCCACCTGGCTTTACCATGGGAATTGTAGTCCAAAAGGGAAGCTTCTTCCTTCCCATCCAGATGCAGAGAAGAAGGGGAGGGGGAGGGGAGGAGGACCAATTTCGCCGACTTCTATTTCCTTCCTCTCTAGGAACCTCACCGAGCTCACCTGCTTTTAACAGCAGCGAAGCAGAGCGTGAACAGGGTATCATCGCTGGGCAGCCAGCCAAGCAAGCAGGCAAAGGAGCATGGCGGGAAGGACAATTGTGAGGGGACATCTGGATGGATGGCTTGGAAGCCCCTTAGGGCTGAGGTCACCGGGCCATCATTCCTCCTCCTTTTCCTCCTCCTAGGATGGCTGGCCAACCACCACATGGCACCCCCACTTTCACCCTCACCACCCAACCATCAATGTCACCACTTCCCCTTCACCACCAACACCACCCTCCCTGCTGCCCAGCGGGAATGGTGGGGTGCTGGGGCCAAAATGCTGCCCTGTCCACTGGCCAGGCAATGTGGCATAGCTTTCTTCCCCAGCACCTTCACCCCCACTTGCTGATCACCAACCATGAATAACTGAATCCGCAGGTAGCGAATCAGCAGTTGTGGGGGGTAGTACTGTAGTTATCAAGTAACAATCAAGTTCTGCATCGGACAGATAAAAAGCAGGCTTTACCTAGAGAAAATACAGTTTGCCAGTTCTCCTCCATGACTTCCTGGTGTAGAGCCCTCTGATGAGGGTCCAGCATTGCCCACTCCTCCTGGGTGAAGTACACAGCCACATCCTCAAAAGTCACTGGACCCTACATTTAAAAAAAGGAAAGTTTTCATCATGGGTTTCAACAAAATAATCTCTTAAGCCCCAAAGAATTATTAAAGTAATTGGATCTTACAATGTACAAATCAACCCTTGATATCCTTAGGATTAAAGGACAAGTTTACCAAGGGCTGCTTCCCATGCCGGCCACATAGCCATGGACTTACACAACACTGGCTCTCTGGCTAAAAAACAGAGATGAGCCTCATGGCACAGCGGTAAAATGCCTGTACTGCAGGTAAAACTCTGCTCACGACCTGGGGTTCAATCCCAGATAGCAGGCTCATGGTTCACTCAGCCTTCCATCCTTCCGAGGTCGGTAAAATGAGTGCCCAGCTTGCTGGGGGGGGGGGGGGGAGGAAAAGTGTAGCCTGCATAGTGTAATTAAAAACTGTACACCGCCCAGAGACTACTTGAAGTGGTATGGGGCGGTACAGAAGCAGAACACTTTTGCTTTTAGAGTCGGACATGACTAGCACACATGTGCAGGGGGAACCTTTACTTTTTACCAATGGCTACTTTCAACTTGGATATGCCCCCACTCCAAAAAGATGAGCCTCTATGGGCGCTTTTACACGACCCCTAAGATCCGCTGGTCACTTAAATTCGGACCAAAGATCTTAGGAGTTTGTCACTCTTCGTGCGTCCCCACCCCTCTGCACTTCCTGGCTGCTGGCTCCGTGAAGGGAGGGAGAAAAAAAGGGACAAAAGAATAAAGGCTTACGGTACCTCCCGGGGCCCCGTCACTTCCTGGTTCCTTCTCTTAAAGGGGCGGGAGGCAAAAAACAACAACAAAAAGAAGCGAGGAAAGCCCGGCACATCCGCATCAAGATTTTTCACGCTTGGAGAGCTGGTACAAGAAAAGTGCGCTGGGACGCGCTTAGGTGGGCGTGGTCGCACTTACTTTTCAGTAAACTCCGGAGCTGGTGGGTAAACGATTTTAAGCTCCGGAGCTGGGAGCCATTTGCGGCGGAGTTTAGGGGTCGTGTAAAAAGGCCCTAAATCCCAGTTATTGGGAAATAACAGGGGTGGCCAGCCTTCCTTGAGCACTTCTTGGAGGCATCTAGAAAACCTCTGTGAGAAACTGAAAGCCAGACAAGATTGGCCTTCGCTCTGATCTAGCACAGGTCATCTTACACTCTTAGCTCTCTGCAAAGAAATTGGGAATGATGGGACATAGAGTGATTTCTTAAGCTGTGATATTAAGTGCACATTGTGTCTCTCAGTAGAAACCGTTATCTAAAGTACAGTATGCAGAAAGTAGTCAAAACATGGCTTTGCAGAGCATAGTAAGACAGCTATCTTTGGGCAGTTCACACCATGGGCCATCTTGAAGCTTCTGGGAACAAGAAGAAGAGAGAAGAGGAGCCATTAATATATTCACTTGACACTGCTTTTAGGAGAGAAGATGCCTGACACAGATTAGTTAGTGTTAGGTCTATTTAGCTTAGACAGAATAGCTACATGTAACCAGATAGAGTAACCTAGTCTTTTGTTATTTTGATAGGTAAATAAGTTCATAACTTGGGCCTGATAGGTTTTTTTAACATTTTTTCTGAATCTGTTTCCAGTATTACTTTTGTTTTGCAACTTAATGTAGAAATAAAGCTCCATATAAATATAACTTGCCTTGCATGGACCATTTTAAATAACCCAACGGAACCAATTATTCCCCTTTTTGTTTTGTTTTCGGAAGGTTTTGCTTTAAGGAGAGAGCAACTTCCCTGACTGGAGTCTAAATAGCCTGCCTCAGCCTATGGGAGCAATATAGGTTCGGTGCACTCTCCATCTCATTAAAAAGAATGACCAAACTAATTCAGGACTAAAATAGATGAATGCACACAGTTTAAAATAAATAACATCTTATTAACCTGAAGAGACCCTTGCATGTGAAGGAGAACTACCAGTGCTAACATTCATGGTCCTAAAGACAGACCAAATAGTTGTGCTTTGAATTGAAAATGGACAAAGATGCAGAAAAGGCCCGTGATATGGTATTACTCCTTGAGATCTATGGAGATTATGTAGTCCCCCTATAGAATAATTTCAAGCTCTCCATCTGCTCCTGGAAACCTGTTCCTGGGAATTTGGTTAGATAGATAGATAGATAGATAGGCATGTTAGGGTGGATTCGGGTTTCTTCCCGTGTAGAAATCTGGTTGTTTTGGCGACGTTTCGACGAGGTCTCACTCGTCATCTTCAGGCTGGTGTTCTGGCTTCTTTCTTGAAGCAAAGCGTGATCTCAGTTGAAGTCCTTCTATAAATACTGCTGGGGGTGTGTGGTTTGCTTGCTCTGTTGCTGATTGTAGGTTCGTTTGTTCTTTTGTGATCTGCTGTGTGGCTGAGGCGATCGTTAAGGGATTAACTGCTGGTGGGTTAGATGGCTGTTTAGAGACATCCTGTGTGGGTGAGGTGCTGGATGTGTGTCTATCAGCCTTTTGTTTCTTAACGACCATTGGTGATGGCGTTCTGGCAGCATCCTGGGCTTTGGTGGAGTGGGGTCCTGTGTCTTGTGAATTCATTTTGGTCTGGCTACGTGTCTGTGGTCTCCCAATGTTTTTTTGGCGTGTGTTAAGTGTGCTCCATGTGGTGACTGGAGTGGGGGTTGTAGCAGTAGATGGTGCAGTCGTGGTTTTTCTTATTGGATGGTGGTGGTTTCGTTTCATCTGTGGGAAGGGTCTGGGTTTGTGTTTGGTGTGGATGGAAGGTTAGGTGGCATCTTGTGTCCTTTTGGACCTGGTGTCAGTCTTTGTGACAGAGGCTAGTCTGTTGACCAGGGCTAGTTTCCAGATG
>JAWVWN010003090.1:0-16589 GCA_037367305.1 Phrynocephalus vlangalii | reverse complement strand
CAAGAGTAAGCACTAATTCTTGAAAAACAAGATGCACCTTCAGTTAAAGTCCAACAAGTTTAGCTCTACGTTATCCAAAAGAAAAATAAACATTAGTGGTGTTTGATCTGCCAAAGATCTAACCCTGCAAGAAGGCAAATTCAGAGAAAAGGCTTAGAACAATTCTATTTCAGATCAAGAAGCCTAGAAGGAACGAAAGGCTTTGCTGGTATTATTGTTTACTGCCTCCCCTCAAATGACCGTTCTAATTTCTTGGAGAACACACAGAAGGTAAATCTGGATTAAAGTGGTATTTTGTTGCTCAAATTTCCAGTTAACGTATAAAATAAGGGTTCTCTTTCATGGATTTGGAAATGCTAACTGCATTGCCTGTCCTTCCTAGTTTAACAGTGAAATCCTATACTCATCTACTTATAAGTAAGTTTCACTATGTTCAACCAGATATCTAGCTAATTGGGTCTAAGACTGCAATCTAAATGCTTGTCTTCAACTCAGTAGTTTAATAAATTACCAAAATTTTAAACATTGGCAAAGAGGAATTTAAGTCTTACTGCTAGCCGGTTACCACATTCAACCTTTAACTAAAATTTTATCCTCTTGCTCCATCCTTCACTTTAAGTGATTACTTAGCAATTCCTGACACACACCACTGCTTAGGACATCAAAAAAGAGTGAATCATTAAAAAAAGATTACAGAACATACAAAAAACCCAAGAACTGTTTACCCAAAAAGCTGTTACTGATAATGACATCCCAGGTAACTGAAATGTTATTTATGGTCCATCAACAAAAAAGCTTGCAGATTGGTTCACCTTTCATCTTCCATTTGTAAAAATAAAATGAGTAAAACTACAGAGAAATGTAACAGTGGTAATTGTTCAGAACAGAAATAATTGACCTAAACACACTCTGGGATAAAGCAAATGTAAAATTTCAACCAACCACAATAGTTGTGTAAATAAATGGATTTATCTTTCATTATAAACAATCAATTTAAAATTCTATTCTTTAATACTGTATCTGGATCAACTCCTCTCACTTTCATCAAACTTTCCTCAAGAAACAAAGTACATATCTTACATACACAATTTGGCTCAAGGATTACATGTGTTTCTTACTGCCTCATACTAGATGGAGCAGCATAATTCCAGAGAACAATTTGGCTTGATTCAGATGTAATAGGAAACTAGTTTTCTGCTCTGCAAAGGAGTTGTTTAGGGTATTTTTACTCTGCCTTTCTCCTTGGAAAAGGACCCAATGCAGTTTCCAGTAATGAAGGACAATATACCGACCAGTACAAATAAGACATATTCAAGATTAAGAAAAGGGAATTGAGGAACATTATTACACATATTATATTACAACATTAAAGCTAACAAAGAACACAAGCAGTTAAAGAGAAAGTACAAATTCCATGTTAAAATTATGAGGGATGGACACTAACATTGAAAGCATAGTGTCAATGCAATAATACAAGGTTATAAGTGGTTATAAACACAAAGTATATGTGATCATGTATGGTAGATTCATAAAAAAGAAACATAATAGGTAATCATCATTCAGGGAAAGCTTGGCTGAAGAGAAAGGTCTTTGCCTGTTTCTGGAAAGACATCAGAGATGGTGTGGTCCTGGCCTCTAGTGGGAGGAGTTCCAGAGTCTGGGCGCAGGAGCCGAGAAGACCCTTTCAAGATGTACCTGTGAGGGGAGGGATGAGAGAGAAGGGCCTCTCCTGATTACCTTAGCACCCAAGCCTCTCCATTAATTTACTGTTCAGCATTAGATTCTGTATCCTCTTCTGGTTTTAAACAGAAGTGCATGAAGCTTGGGTATAAACTGTGGTTTCAAGTCCTTTCTTATAGCAATATTTAATGGTATGTAAAAAGGGGATTCCAGATAACTTCCACACAGAAGTTCTGGCTAGTGGCTACTGATTCAGAGATACAAGACTCAATCAGGGAGGGATCTTCTGGATAAAATGTGTAAAACATACATAATAGAAAATCTCAGACATATGGCTGTTTGGAAGGTTAAGAACCAAACAAGAGAGATACCTAGGCCCTTTGTACATGACCCCTAAACCTCCGCCGCAAATGGCTCCCAGCTCCGGAGCTTAAAATTGTTTCCCCCACCAGCTCCGATTTTACAGATAATTAAGTGTGACCAAACGCCCACCTAAGCGCGTCCCAGCGCACTTTTTCAGGTACCTGCTCTCTGGAGGTGAAAATTCCTGATGCGGATATAACAGTAGTGGACTGCGGGCTCTCCTTGCTTCTGTTTGTTCTTTTTTTGCCCCTGCCCCTTTACGAGATCTGAATGCAGTGCGGGACGGCAGAACGGAGGTGAGCGGCATTCCTTTCTTCCTTTTTTTCTCCCTCCCCTCACGCAGCCAGCACCCAGGAGTGCGGGAGGGGGTGGGAACGCAGGAACAGCGAAAACCCCTGAGATCTCTGGTCCAAATTTAAGGGGCCCCCGGGTCTTGGGGTGTGTGAAAAGGCCCTAGTTAGAGCCTCCATTTGCAATCTTTGATTCATCCCCTATTTACTGCTGTACCCTAAAAAAACAAGAAGTTGTTGACTACTTCTCCCAAAACCTCCATCCCTACAATTTTGCGGGAAATTTAAAGGGTTTTGTATGCTACACCTTACAGATAGAGACAAGGCGGGAATTCTGGGCAAGAAATGGCAAGTACTTTAGGCCACCATGTTTTTCTATTTTGCCTTGCCATTTTCTTGGGGAGTGGAAAGGGGGGTCTTAAACCCCCAACAGCTTTTCCCCAACACCCATGTGATAACAGGAATACCAACGCTGTGTACGTACTTGTTTTTTCTTTCTTAACTTTTTGCTGACACCTTTTTTCCCAAAATTCTTTTTGTTTAGACTAGCGGGGAAGTCCCAGCAGAATACTTCCGGGAACAAAACAATCCCTTGGGTGGCTCAATTGGGTAAAAAAAATTGCGTATCAGCTTCTGCCCTAGTTTAAAGGACGCCCCCACGAAAAAGTAAATGTACAACTGCCAAAAGGAAGCCAAGTTACTACCCACCAACATTAAGAATTTTTCGAACAGAAGTCTACATTTGAAGAAGAAGGGTGAACCTAGAAAAATTCCCACCCATAGACTTAAAATACTATAGTAAGAGAATTAAATGGTACGCAGGGGGTTCACCTGACTAGTACTTAAAACGGGAATATTTGACGACCAAAAAATGCCCCATTCTAAATGCAGCTGTGACACTGAGGCGTAAAACTTTTTAAAGCATGACCGGAAAAAAGGAGAAAACTAAAAAAAGGGGTAACCAAATGGGGCCACCAAGAGCTTTAAAATCCTTGTGGTTGTAATGAATGAAACAGGCCAAACCCAAATGAGGAAAATATCCATAAGTATAGGAAAACTCATTTACAAACTCTATTAAATGAGTTTGTAGCCAGTAACAAGTTACAAACCCTTGATTAAAAGAAAAAACAGCAAGAAACCCACGGGCATGGAAATTTTGCAAAAAGCCTCTATACAAAGCCTAGTTCTTTGGCGAACAATAACAGGCTTAATGAAAAATTTTTGGTCAGACCCAAAAGTGTGTTATGGGGGCCCATAAAAGGGATGCACACTTAAGCATTTTTCTCAGATCCATTTTTCGGGACCCCCAAAAACAACAGTAGCAACGAAGAGCCCCAAAGTGGCACCAGCTCAAAAGGGGGTTAAAAGTCTTATCCGAAATTTAAAAACAACAAAGCCCCAAATTTGACTTTTTCCCCCCAGAATTATAAAATCCAAACACCGGGTGGACCCCCCTTCGGGTAGTTTTATTCACATTTATTGATCAAAAGGATTGTTACCCGGGGTTGGAACACTTCTTAATAATTCCATACAAAAAAAAGGAGCAAAAAAACCCTCCCCAATTACGACCAAATCAGCCTACATTGTAATAAGTAAGCTATATGCAAACACCTCTGCAACACTAATGTTTGGGGATTAAATGAAAATATTATGCTAAGCAAGCAGGGTTCAGTCGGGGATCCACCCCAGACCCTGGTTTTGTACTAATCATCTCATTGAAAAAAAATGCAAAAAAAAAAAGGGGGAGGTGTATGCGCATTTATTGACCTCAAAGCGCATTCGATTCCATACCCCGAGCGCGATTATGGGAAAAATTAGCCCCTTTCAAAAAATTTAATTTAAAAAACTGTTTTTTTATCAAAAGCCTTTACAACAATACCTGGGTGGGGTACCTGCACCGGGATGGGCATTTAAAAAAGAACCAAGCATCTAAAAAAGGGTAAAAAAGGTGTGTCTTGCCCAATTGTTCAAATTTTTAAACTGAATGATATTGTAGAGCATTTTTCACTCCAACACACCTGCTCCTAAAAAGCAAACTAAAAACCCTTTCAGCCTACTATACCAGACATGCGTACTTCTATCTCAAACTAAAATGGGTTTTAAAAAACAACAAGGGGATTCTCCAATTGTCAGAAGAACATCTAAGGTAAATTTAAACAAGACCAAAAAAATGGATTCTCAAAACACTTAGACCTCTTTTGGTTCCCTGGAGGGGAACCAATTTTAACAGGGGAAGTCTTTAAATACCCAGGTATGGTTTTTCGTCATCAGGAACCTGGGAAACTCAGCAAGAACTGTGGTAAAAAAGCCTCACAATTTTAAAAAACCTGAAAAAGTTTTTTTTACTAAGGCAAATTTCATACCGCGACGGGAAATGTACAGAGCCAAAGCCTTTTGACAGATGCTATATGGGGTTCCAATTTGGGGCCAAAAGAAATCTAAAATCATTAGAAATTTTACGTCCCAAATTTCTTAGCAAATATTTTCTGTCCCCAGCTGTGTCCCAAATGCCACATTAAGGTTTAAAGTGGCCCCCTCTCCGTGATCACGGCTTGGCTCAGGGCACTAAATTACGGGTAAGAGAATCAAGCTCCCTCTGGTTTTCTTCCTTTTTCTGAAAGGTTTTTCGAGGTAATGGGTGAAAGATTCAATCCAAAGTATCCTCTGGGGCTGTCACCCTCTCTAGTGACCACTGGGATAGTAGGGCGAGAAGTTTATTAGACACGAAAATGACATTAAAAATCAAAAAAATCTGTCTGTCACCCAAAAAATTTGCCCCTGGTAGACAATCAGATTAAATCATCCAAAAAACAAAGCACAATATCTAAAATTTCAAAAGTTCCAAACACAGAAGGGCCCTTTTTATGTGCAAAATTTAATGCATGCCTTCAGCTATGCTAGAGGGGCCCTTAAAGGAACACCTTACAAAAAAACCCATGTCCAGTGGTGAAGGGGTTGAAACACTTTCCCCTTGGGGTTTTGTTTTGTTTTCCTTTTTTTGAGAGGTGGGCGAATTACTTTTTTTCCCCGTTAGCAAAGAAGCCCAGGGCGTTCTCTGCTTTTAATATCATTACTCCTTGGAGCCGAGACAATCGGGGAACTGCTGACAGCTAAAAATTTTTGCGCAGCAAATTTAAAAAGAGGCCAACCATGATTTAAACTAACAATATTTTTGATTATTTGTTCAGATTCTGTACAGGAAAGTTGCAAGTATATTATTTACTTCTATGTATTTACTTTTGATTGGTTTTCCCAAATTTTTTATCATTTAAAAGTTGTTTTCTTTTTCTAAGGCCTGGCTAATGCAAATAATTAAAAAAATGGAAATGGGCGCTCCCACAAAACATGAAATGTACAACGCCCAATGAAGCCAAAATTATAGCCAGCCAACCTTAAAACTTTCGAAGCAGCAAGTCTAAGTCTTGGCAAGAAAAAGGGGAAACCTAAAAATTCCCCCCATATACAAAAGAACATTTGATCCACTTCACCTTTAGGTTACTTTTTAAATTCCTAATTTTTTTGCTGTAAAAGTTTTCAGTGTACAATCAGTTAACTTTAAGTTGGTCAAGTAAAGAAACAAATTTGATTTTAGTTCCTTTCTAGAGACTTTTTTTTTTGTTCTACAATTAAGTACGAGGCAACCACCATTTTTTCATACTCTTTGTTCTGAACCCTTTTAACTTTCCCGGATTTTGGAACCAGGTTTGTTTCTTTTGTTGGGGTAACAAACCCTTGTATTTTTAATTCAGCTCTAATTTTAACCAAACTTTTCCCTTTCTTCACCATCTTCATTTCACACTGGGGAAACAGGCTTTTATTTCTTAGGGTAATTTTTCTCATCTTTTGCCTTAAATCCCAGATATATTTTTTGTCTTGAAAACCCCAAAAAACAAAGCTTTCCCTCTTCAAATATCCTCTGAATATTAAAGCTAACACCATGCAAAAAACCCGCCAACCCCTTATCCATTTTGGTCCCCCCATATTGTGTTTTCCTAATTTATTTATCCTATATTTAAATTTATATTTCCTATATTGATATTCTATATAAATATCCTATATTTATTTTTTTATCAACTTATATCCATTTGGGAAGGCCCTTCCCCTGGCGATGGTGATAAAGGGCCCTCTCCCCAAGGGCCCCCACCCGGACCCCCCCCGAGGAGAACCCTGGGGAAAGGAAATTTGTTGCACGGGCTGTACCGCGAGGGGGAAAGGGGAAAAGGGTTAAACGAGGAGAAGAAAAGGGGGGAAAAGGGGAGGCGGACAGTAACCCCCCACCTACCGGGGGGTCACATACCTGTGATAATTAAAACCCCGCGTTATGGGATGCTTGTCGGGTCAGGATGGGGCCTCCGGGGCCTCCTCACTTCCTGGGGCCTGCGCTCCCCTGAACGGGCCTCCGAGGGGTTTCCCCGGCCTGTAGAGGCCCCGAATTTTGTGTCCGATGATCCAGAAGTCATTTCCGCTTTTTTGGAAGTAAGGGGTTTTTTTTTTTCAAAAACCCATTTGGGGCCTTTGACGGGCCTGGAACCCCATCAAGCCCTTTTGGGGGGCCCCCATCAGTTTTGGGGTTAAGTGCATGACCTAAAACGGGCCCCAAGCGCTTCCCCCCAGGGGGGCCTTGCCTTTCTATACTGGTCCCACAATATGTGGGCCCGAGTATAGAACCGGAAAATGGGGGGGACCCTGAATGGAAAGGGAAAAGGGGGATAAAAGTGAAAAGCGGGGTTCTCCCCCCGACTGGATATGTCCGGATGAGAACCCTTTTGGGAAAATTGGGAAGGATATGATCCTCGAAAGAGGCGAAAGTTTAACGACGAACACACCCCAAGATGTTCATACTGGGAGAATAACCTGTGAATATACATGGACCCTTTTTAAAACAAATGGTTTGTAACATAAAACTTTTCAGCAAAAAAATTCTGGAGATAGGGGAAATTTTTAAAACATAATGCCTAGGGTCAAACCCATAAACAAAAAATTGGATTACTCCGTTTTCAGTGCATTCCTAGGGGAAATTTGTAAAAAGGGAAAAAAATTGCTTAACTAATTTCATCGGGAACAATTTAATTCCCTATAAAAGGTACCACTGTAAAAAGAAAAAAGGCTTTTGGGTACAGACCCCGCTGAGAGACGGGCGGGTGAAAGGGGTGTTTCAAAGCCCGGCTTGCCCCCAACCCGGGGAAGGTTTTTAAAAAACTGCTAAGACTAAAACAAAGTGGTACTGAAAGGGGGGGGTTTGGGGCCAAACCCACGTCAGTGGCCATAAAACCCACCCCTTGAAGGGGGCTAAAGGCGATATGTGGGTGACCCGGGACTTACTATGACGAGGCATGGACTGAGTTTTGTCAGGCGTAAGGGATTTAACATTTTTTGTTTAATGATGTTTGTTTGAAACCCTTAAAACCCCTTTCCCCAAAAACCTAAGACTAAGGAACTGGGGTTAGACCCAAAGCCCGTACCATTTTTTTTAAAGAAGGTAAGGAAAATAAAAGTTTTTTTGAACCCAAGATAGACCCTTTTTCCCATGGATTTTAAAAGGGGTTTTGGTGTCGGGAAAGGGAGATGAACCCCAAGCCCCCCTTATTTAAAGGTCCCTATAGGGTCCATGCTCCCCCCCAATGCGTTAATCAAGGGGGTACGGGAAAAAATGCTAATCCAATTTTTGTGCCAACTTTTGACTTGGTTTTTTCTCTTCACCTCCTTGACTTTCCATTCCTCATTATACAGTTGCATGGGTATCTAGAGATAAGATACTATAAATTTTTCAGCTATGCTTATTTTCGGAGACTGTGGTACAGCTAAGAGTTAAAACATACACACCTTTTTCCCAGAAACACATGCCTATAACCTTTCAGCTACCGCCTACGCATTCATGCAATCCTCAACTAAAAGATAATACATATGCGTATTTTTTAAAGTTCCCTCAGATGGAAAACCCCCTGAGTACCCACTTGCGGGGGGGGGGGGCAATGTGTAGCCTGCACTCTGAATTAAATTGTAACCCCCCAGAGACTATTGTAGAGTAGGGGGCGTATAAAGCAAACATTTTTAAAATTTACAACATGCATCCTTAAAACTGAAAATACTCTGTAATGAATGAAAAACAGATCAGATCAGATAAGGGGTCTAATGGGCTTTATTTGGCCCCTATGCCCTGGAAGGTCATTCTCTCTACAGGAATTTTCAAGAATACGAGCTCTCCTTCTTCTTTTTCATTGCCTCCTATGAAGGATGATGTTAAAAATTTTTTACAAGAGGCCATTCACTTCCCCATGCACCATGGCCCCTTTGGGCCGCCCGGGAAAAACTCTACCCCAAAAACACCTATTTAAAACTTTAGTATAATGAAACCCTGCCTAGTCCCCAGAACACACCCATCTCGCCTATCTCGAAGCTAAGCAGGGTTGGGCCTGGCTATACTTGGATGGGCGACCACCAGGAATCCCTGGTGCTGTAGATCCCGGAGTAGGAACTGGCAATCACCCCAGTATTCCTGCAAGAAACCCCCAGGACAGGGGGTCACAAAAAGTCGGTCCCCACTGTAACAAAACAGCAAAAAGTATACATGAACTCTGGCTGGAACTCATGGCTGGATCCCTGGGGCCTGTTGTTAGATTGTTTGATTCCTTGTTTTGCCTTGTTGGAGAAGAGCCAGCCTGTGGGGCCCTTTGGGAAAGAAAATGGTTTAAAAAGAGACCCGGGGAAAGGAATGGTAAACCATTTCAAATAAAGCTAGAACACCCGGAAAAAGGTCATTGTAAATTGGAATCAATCTGATGGGGAATAATCCTACAGTACTACTGCTGCTTTTTCTGCTGCGTACTAATAAAATAAGGTACATCAAAAAAAAAAATCTTGAATAGATTTTTAACATAGTAGAAACTGATTAAGCAACCTCAAACACAAACTACAAATCATTATTTGTAAGTTGACATTGCAGTAAGATTCAAGAATCCCAAGGGTCTATGTACCATCTGGGCAATGCTTTCCTTTTCCACCCTTTTCCCTATAAGCCCTTTTACACAAAACTTTTGTCTTAATACTTTCACTTTACAACAATGTACACTTAAAAAAGAAAGACAAAATCAGAAACTGCCCTGGACCAAGGAGTGAAACTCGTCTCTATAGGCCCAAATATCACATATGTCGGGGTATTCTAATACATTTTTTACCCGCAAGGGGGGAAAATTGCTATCACTCACCACCACAAGGTCTTTTCACTATTTTCAAAAGCCCAACATTTTTGTTTCTATCTAACAGGGCAAAGGGGCCCAAAAAGATATCAAAACGTTCACAAGAATTTCATTTTCCCCGGGGCAACATAGGGCAACCTAAAGTCAAAAAAATTTAGCAAAAAGGTTTTAAAGGCAAGCCCCGCAAAAAATACATCCCAGAATTGTTAAAACATTTATATTTCACAATAAATTAAGGAACTCTCTGTTTTGCTTATTATTCTGGTTGTTATGTTAGCATCCCAACTAAATTAATGGTTAAGAAACAGCTTTATCTTATAGTGGAGACTACATTATCTGTTTTTGTTTTTTTTATCTTCTCTTTGGGGATTTACCTATACTTTTAAAAAAGGAATTTTCTAAAGTCAGCTTTAAAAAAGGGGTTTGCAAAAACCCCTTTTTGATGGGGATAAGGGGCGGGAAATTTTGCAGGCAAAGAACAGAAGATTTTTTTTAATTTTTTTCCCACCTCCATGCAATCTTCCAGGGACAAGGGGCTTAAAAATGACCACTTTTTAGTGTTTTTTTTCCAATTATTTTTTTTTTGAGTATTATATTGGCAAAATCTTTTGTTTAGCATTGTAAATACCTAGGTACGTAAGGAGACTAAGTAGTCAACCCCATTAGTCCCATTGCAAAAATAGGATCGCTTGTGACTTACCTTACCCAAGCAAGTCCCCAGTTTCAGTGGCCCCTTTGAATCAGAAGAACCTATGGAGCATTTTGGGGGGGGGGGCAGGGTGGCTCAGTGACTAGGCCTGAAACAGTCGGTGGTTCAAATCCTGGGTGCCCACACAGTGAGTGAGCACCTGTTGTTAAACCCCAAGCTATTGAAAAATAACAATTCGAAAGCTATAAATGCAAGTAGAAAAAATAGGTACCGCCACAAAAAGGGGAAAAGGTAAAAAAATTTTCCTTGCACCCATGCCGGCCACAGGGCCCACAATTGCACAACACGGCCCTTTGCTTGAAAAAGGCAGGGCACGCCATAGAGTAACACAACTTGCACGCTTTGGTGTGTGTGGGGGGGGGGGGAACCCCATTCCCTTTTTATGGGGGAGCTGGACTCGTTAAATCCCCATTGCAGTAAATCAATGAAGACTACACACTAAGTGAAAGGTTTTGGGTCAATGTGTGATTCTTATTCTCCCTGGGACGAATAAAAAAAAAATCTTTTCATTTTTTCCCATCTAAAACTTCCCTATCTACGGGTGAAATTTCCCCTTCTAAACTCCCCTCTGTCGTTATGACTAACCAGTTAAACCCCAAATGTATTAACTACCCCTTTTCCTTCCTTTCACTTCCCCTTTTTTCCTGTCTTTCCAAAACCCAAAACCTTAAAATTCTGTCATACAGACCTTTCGATATTTTTTAAAAATTTTGAAATCTTGAGAAAAAGATTCTTTTTTTTATCTTTAAAATTTCATATAAATGTCAAACTATGATCCCCCCAGCATTTCCCCTATAAAGTGCAGGGGGCCATTAATTTTTATCCCCTTCTTCTCCAAATAGCTCCAGGGAGCCTAATGGGCCTCAGCCCAAAATATCATCACAATACCTGATGAAGTGATGGGGAAGGGAAAAACTTCCAAAGGTTAATTTGTAAATTTTTTAAAGAAAGGGTACTAATCCAGTTGTCTGATGGAGTTGACCATAAAAAGAAAAAACAAAACTCCTCTTGGTCATTGGGTTTAACAAATTTCATAGCTTTGGGTAATCCTTTCTTATTTAAATAATTTTTTAAATACTAACACAAATTTTGGGTGTATGTTGTTGGTTCTTCAAAATCAAACTGAATTAAGGGCCTAATGGGGATTCAGTATGCAAATTTTTAAGCAAGGGTTTACCATGTCCACACCCCCCGTTAGTTTTTAAAAAAATGAGTGGGGATTTGAACTCAGGGCTCCTGAATCCCATCTGTCATTTTCCCCTTACCCCAAACCCTATACTGTATGAATGAACAACTTTATTTGGTATAAAACCATAAAAAAAAATTAAATTAAAATTAAATTAAAATTTAAAATTAAATTTTAAATGAATAAAATTACATTAAAAATTACTTAAACCAAAAACAAATATGTTTACAGTTTTTAAAAGTGATACAATCTAATATAGGGGGATAGACCATAAGGAACAACCAAAATACTTTTTTAAATTTTTATTCCCCCCCCTTTTGTCATGGCATTTTGTTAAATACAAACAAAAAGTTGGCTGTTTGTTTGGTAATAAAAAAAAAAAATTTCCTCATTTAAAACTCTATTACTGTATGAGTACAGTGAAGTTAAGGCAACACTGACACATTGGCCCCACAGTGGAAGGGAAGATTGTTGCATTTAAAACAACTACTAACACTATTAGTTCTTGCAATGAAAGGGGCAGTGTGGCCCAAATTATACAAAACAGTAAAGCTTTTTATACCTTTTACTGGCCCCTTTAAAGGGGGGGGGGAAGCTTTTGGGGGATGAAATCAATTCCCCAGGATTTTGTATCCCCTTTATATGGTGTAGAAAAATTGTCCCAAAAAATTTATTTAAAAGCTGCAAAAGGGCTCTGGGTATTGAAGGAGCTTCAAGTCAGACTTCAGGAAAAGAGGGGAGGCAGAAAAAAGCCATGGCTTGGGTGGGGGTGAACAAAAAAACCTTGCCAAACTTTGCTTTTAAATTTTGAAAAAATAATACAAAGGATTTGTTCCCGGGCCCCTCTGACCTTCTCTGCGGGGGTCTTTCAAGGATCCCATGTACAAAAGGTATCTCCTGGGTGCTCAGAAAGAGGGTTTGTTAGCAGCAGTTGCTGTTAATTATTACTTGATTCCTTCAAGAAACTTAATAAGAGTTTTACAAAGAAGCGTTAACCCTTTTAATACTCCGCAGAATTCCCTAAAGCATTTGGCCTCCCCCCCCCAAGGCCCGAGAGTTTGCGCGCCACACCGTGCACATGTGTTCTTGTCTTGTGCTTTTTTTTGTGTGTGTGTGTGGTGGCGGCGCCACGCAACATGCCAAAATTTGTATTCGAAACCCCCCCATTTTAACCCCCCTTTACTGTGGGCAAAGTGTTGTTTGGGGGAGGAGGGGCAAGAGAAAGGCCCGAGGGAATTGATGACCCCAGTTGCAATTGGGAGAAGGGTAAGCCCGGGGACGCAGCTCCGACGCCCTGAACACAACTCAGAGGCGGGAAACGACGCGGGGGGGGAGGAGGGGATGGTGGTCGTGAGCCCTATTAGCGCCGGGCCGCCCGTCCTTCAGTCACATGCCCCTGCGTCGCCTACACCGCAAAGCTGCGAGAAAAAAATTCTCGTTCCCCCAAATTCAAATCTGTCTGACGACGACCCCGGGGGAACTTATTATCTCCCGGGACGAAAAACATCTGTTTCTTGCTTGGAAAACAACAAAGGGAGCAAACTCTTTGCTTCTGCACCTGCACGGGCGCTTCCTTCTGGGCCCCCCGTGGAACGCACCTCGTTATCGCGGCGCGGGTCCCCCGGGTGCCGCCGTCCGCCACCAACAGCCCACACCCCGGGACTGGCCAATTTTTTTATTATTATTTTATTTTTATTATTTTTTTATTTTATTTTATTTTTATTTTTTTATTAATTCGATTTTATTTTCCGCCCATCTGACAGAAAGCCCTCCGGGGCGGGGTTTTCAACACAAATAAAGGGATTACAAAATACCGAGGAAAATAAAAAAAAGCAAAACCAAGACAACCCTTTCTCACAAATGCCCACACAATTACCCTCGCCCCCCCCAAATGCGGCCTCACAAATTTGACCTTGCAAAATAATAAATAGAAAAACGAAAAACCATTCAGGGGCCCCCCAGGGCAAAGGGAAGAAACTGAGATGTCCCGAGTGCCTCAGACTGGGGCCGAAAACACTTGTAGCGCTAGATCATCGCCTGGTGGTGTATGTGTGTGTAAACCAAAGGGGTTCCCCCTGAAGGGATATTCTTCATGGGGGGAGGGGGCACTTTTTAAGCCCCCCGCCCCGGGGGGCCTTTGATTTCTTCCACGACTGTCAAAACCGAGGGGGGGGGGAATAATAATCCCAAACATAGATAAAAAGACCCGCGGGAAAAAACTGGGAGGGCTTTCTTTCGATAGACCCCTCCCGAAGCGAGGGGGGGAGCGCTTCCGGGATCCCGGGGGCTTCCTCTCTTTTCCTCTCCAACAAAGGGGTTGCTTGGGTTACTGAGGAGCCGAAGTTGAGAGGGAGGGGGGGGCGCGGGGGGGGGGGCTTACTTGGGAACTTCTTGCAAGATGCATACGGAAGAGAGCAGCAGTTTGCATGGACCGGGGGGGGGTTCCTCCCGGGCTCCGATGAGGTCCCCTCTGAGCCGGATGCTCCACTCCCACAGGTGGAAGGGGCTTGGGGGTCTCCCAAAGCGCGCTTCACACCACCGTCTCGCTCGTCGCTTTTCGTCGCTCTCCTCTCCCTCCCCCCCCCCTCGGTCTGATCCCGCTAGTTGTAGTAGAAAAAAGGGGCCTCGTCAGTGAGGGCATCGCGCTTCTCCGCACTCCCACCTCCAGACATTTATAAAGCTCTTTTTAACCCCACGGCCCCGGAACTAGCATGAGGCATTGCAAAAAAAGCCTTTTGGGGCCTGGCCAGAGTTGCCCTCCTTCTGCATTTGCAACCCCGGGGGTGTTAGGAAGAACACTTGAGCCCCTTTGCACTGAGGCCTCCTTTGCGGGGAGCAAGCGGCCCCCCTACTGCTGGCCATGACGACAAACCTCTCTCGCTCAGGGGATGCAGCCACAGGCCCCCTGTGTGAAAGAACAGTTTAAAAACAGTGATGGAGAGTTTGGACTGGGCGGTCTTGTTTCCTAAAAGTTTGAGTACCCCGGGCTGCCCAAAAGAAGGGGGACAGCTGTGACACACACCTTTTGGGGGTGACTTAAAGAGGGGCCAGGGGGTGAAGGGGGCGTACTTTTGAACTGGCCCCCAAAAGGGACAGGGGAGCCACCTGCCCCAATTTCATAGCCAAGGTTACCTTACAAGACCCTGAGGAAACCATGGAACTTTTAAGGGCATTACTAAAAAACTGTAGTGCAGTTTTTTCAACATGTTCCTGGCAGATGTGCCCCGAGAGTTGCCGGGTGCCGTGGGGGAAAAAATTTTCCCCAACCCCGCAATCTCCCCCCCCGTCTGTCCGACCAGGCATGGTGCGGGGCCGGCGAGCCCGGGGGAAGGCGGGGCATTCAAAAGAAGCCCGGGCCCCAAGGGTTCCTTGGGAGAGTGTTCTCCCGCAGGTTGAAACCGGGGGCCCGGGGAGGAGAGCGGACTACCTTTCCGGGGTCTTTGCCACCGGGAGGAAAGGGGGTGGGGCGGGAAGGAGAAGAAATAAGGGGGGAGGAGGAGGGGAAGGGGGAGGAACTGGAGAGCGAGAATGAGAGGAGCCGGGGACCCGCGCAGGGGCACTGCGGCGAAGGGCGCTCCCAAAACCCCCTTAAAGGTTCTTGGGGTTGGTTCCCCCCCCTCGCTCACCGAACCCCCCTCCCTCCCCCCCCGCCCCGCGCACTCGCTGTTTCCCCCCCATGGGAGCCTTGGGGGGGCCTGGGGTGGAGGATGTATTTGTTTTTTGGGTGTTTTTTGGGGGTGGTGAGAATTTTGTTTGTGTTTGTTGTAGGCACAAAGTTAAATTTTTTACATTTTTTAATGGTGGTGTGCCTCTGATTTTTTTATAAACAAGTGTGCCTTTTCCCAAAAAAAAAGGGGAAAAAAAATCGTAGTGGCCTAATGCCCTAAGCACTCCGATCTCCCTGATTTTGGAAGCTAAGGGGGTCGGCCCTGGTTTTGTATTGGATGGGAGACCACCAGGGGAAAACCATGCTGTAGGCGCCGGATAGGAACTGGCAAACCAACCCCGTTTCCTCCAAGAAAAATCCATGGCGGGGGGCACAAGAGTCGGCACGAGACCAACACACACCACAACACCACACACACCAAAATCTGAATTGTGTGCGTCAACTGTTTGGGGTTTTGGGGAACCCGGCCTTTCTAGCTGGGAGAGGCTTTTTCTTTGGGGGTTCTGGGACGTTATCTTGCCCCGGGTACAGGGGGTGGCTCTTTTCCTAGGACATACAGAAGAATTGACCCCCCCAAACTCTTTTTCTTCAACAGCCTCTAAACCATAACCCTGCAAATTGTGGGGAAACCTTTGCAAACACTCAAAAAACCCAAAATGTAAAGCCCAAATTAATGTTAAGTCTCACCAAATGGGTCCCTGGGTTTAAATCACATTTTCCCCATTTTTTAAAAATTTTTGTACATGTTATACTCTTCCTTTCTCCTGCCCCTGGGATAGGCAGCCCTGTGAATTTAACGGAGATCTGCAGGATTGAATTTGATGTGAATCCCACAGTATAGTGATTGATGGGATTTTAATGCATTCCCTTGCATAAATACTTCAGGGAATTCACTGTTTTGTTGTTGTTGTTCCCCCCAGCCCTTTCCCTTCCACCATTTTTAAAATTCTTTTTAAGAAATTTTGGGCCCTAGAGGCGGAAGGTTTTTTTATTTTAAAAACTTTTTTTACAAAAATATTTTAGCATGGGGGGCATTGGGGGGCAGCCCCCCCGTCCAATTGCCTTGTGGCATCTGACCTCTGGAAATTGTCCTCTCCTGCCCTTTGGGCCAGAAATGAAATGTTTTTATGTGAATGTTTTATATGAGGTGATATACCTGGAAATTTTTGTTGCTCTCAAGGGGCCAAAGACAATAAAGATTCCTATCCAGCCTATCCTACCTTTTAGTACCAAAAAACAAGGGAAAATGCTGTTTTTGGGGTTTTTTTGGCTGTTTTGCCCTTATCTGGAAGTTTTTATTCCTGAGTTTCACCAAACCTGTGGCCGGGCATCTCCAAGGGGCAAGGGGGTCAAGGGAATAGGATTCTCTCTTGCTCTGGGAAAATCCTATTCCCCGAGCTCCTTTCCCTCTGAAATGCCGGCCACAATCCGGGGAAAAACTAGGGAAAAAAAATTCCAGATCTGGCTAAAAAGCCCCAAAACGGCGAAACAGCCCGAA
>JAWVWN010003089.1:10000-32500 GCA_037367305.1 Phrynocephalus vlangalii | reverse complement strand
AGCCCTAACCATAACCCTAACCCTAATCATAACCATAACCCTAACCCTAACCCTAACCCTAACCCTAACTCTAACTCTAACCCTAACCGTAACCCTTACCCTAAACGTAGCCCTTGACCTCGACCTCGCCATAGACCTTGGCCTAGCAGTAGTCCTAAACCTAACCCGAACCCTGAACCTAACTCCAACCCTAACCCTAGCCATGACCATAGGCCTTGGCCTAGAAGTAGCCCTAACCGTAACCGTAACCGTAACCATAACCGTAACCCTAAATCTAACGCTAATCCTAACCCTAACCCTAACCCTAACCCTAACCCTAACATTAACCCTAACCCTAACCCTAACCCTAACCCTAACCCTGACCGTAACCCTAACCCTAACCCTAACCCTAACCCTAACCCTAACCCTAACCCTAACCCTAACCCTACCCTAACCCTAACCCTAACCCTAACCCTGATCCTAACCCTAACCCTAACCCTAACCCCAACCCTAACCCTAACCCTAACCCTAACCCTAACCCTAACCCTAACCCTAACCCTAACCTAACCTAACCTAACCTACCTAACCCTAAACCTAACCCTAACCCTAACCTAACACTAAACTAACCTACCCTAACCTAACCCAAACCCTAGCCCTAGTATCACATAGGCTTGGCTGGAGCTACCTACCCTAACAACCCTAACCCTAACCCTAACCTACTAACCTACCCTAACCCTAACCCTACACCAACCTAACCACCTAGTATGCCTGGCCTTTGTAGCAGTAGCCTACTAACCCTAACCCAAACCTGTAAAACACCGTAACCTACCCTAACCAACCCAACCCTAACCCTAACTAACCAACCCTAACCCTAACCCTAACCTACCTATTACTCACATAGGCTTGGCCTGCAGTAGCCTAACCCTATAACTAAAACCAGCTAAACCTAATACCCTAACCTAACCCTAACACGATCACTAATCGCTACTCCTACACCCTAACCTAACCCTAACCCTAACCCTAACCTACCCCTAACCCAACTCACCTAGCTTGCTAATACCCTAACCTAACCTAACGCAACCCGAACCTAACTAACCTAACCCTAACTTAACCTAACCTAACCTACCTACCCTAATCTAACACAACCTGCACATGCCTAGCCTAACACCCTAACCTAACCCTAACCCTAACCTAACCCTAACCACCCTAACCTACCAACCTAACCCAACCTAACCAACAACCCTAACCTAACCTACTACTACTAACCAAACCCTAACCTACCTAACCTAACACTAACCTAACCTACACCAACCTACCACCCTAACCCTAACCCTTACCACCAAATACCCTAACCCTAACCTAACCCTAACCCTACTGCCATACCATAGCTTGCGATACCTAACCTAACTAACCTAACCTAACCTACAACCTAACCTAATCCTAACCCTACCTAACCTAACCCTAACCCTACCCTAACTAACCCTAACCCTAACCCAACCTAACCCTAACCTACCAACCTAACTACCCTAACCTACCAAAGCCCGATATCCCATAGCCTTGCGAGTAGCCCTAACCTAACCCTAACCAACCTAACCCTACCTAACCCAACCCTACCCTAACCTAACCTACTAACCCTAACCTAACCTAACCCTAACCTAACCTAACTAACCAGTATTCACCATAGGCTTGGCCTGGTAGCCTAACCCTAACCCTACCTAACCACCCTAACCAACCCACCCTAACCTTAACCCTAACAAGCTACCTACCCTAAACCCTAACCCTAACCTAACCCTACCCTAAACCCTAACCACTCTAACCTACTAACCTAGCATACCAACCTTAGAATACCTAACTAACCTAACTAACCTAACCTAACCAACCCTAACCTATCAATCTAACCTAACACTAACACTAACCCAAACCCTAACCCTAACCCAAACCCTAACCCTAACCCTAACCCTAAGCCTAACGCTAATCCTAACCCTAACCCTTGCCATCGCCATACGCCTTGTCCTAGCAGTAGCCCTAACCCTAACCCTAACCCTAACCCTAACCCTAACCCTAACCCTAACCCTAACCCTAACCCTAACCCTAACCCTAACCCTGACCCTGACGCTGACGCTGACCCTGACCCTGACCCTAACCCTAACCCTAACCCTAACCTACCCCTAACCCTAACTCTAACCCGAAACCTAACCCGAAACCTAACCCGAAACCTAACCCTAACCTAACCTAACCCTAACCACAACCCTAACCCTAACCTTAACCCTAACCCTAACCCTAGCCCTAAGGCTAACGCTAACGCTAACCCTAACCCTAACCCTAACCCTAACCCTAACCCTAACCCTAACCCTAGCCCTAACCCTAACCGTAACCCTAACCCTAACCCTAAGCCTAATCATAACCCTAACCCTAGCCCTTACCCTAACCCTAATCCTAACCCTAATCCTAACGCTTACCCTAACCCGTAAACCCTAACTATAACCCTAACCCTAACCCTAACCCTAACCCTAACCCTAACCCTAACACTAACGCTAACACTAACGCTAACCCTAGCCCTAGCCATCACCATAGGCCTTGGCCTTGGAGTAGCCCTAACCCTAACCCTAACCCTAACCCTAACCCTAACCCTAACCCTAACCCTAACCCTAACCCTAACCCTAACCCTAACCCTAACCATAACACTAACACTAACGCTAACACTAACGCTAACCCTAGCCCTAGATATCACCATAGGCCTTGGCCTTGGAGTAGCCCTAACCCTAACCCTAACCCTAACCCTAACCCTGACCCTAACTCTAACCCTAACCCAAGCCATCACCATAGGCCTTGGCCTAGAAGTAGCCCTAACCGTAACCGTAACCGTAACCGTAACCGTAACCGTAACCCTAAACCTAACCCTAACCCTAACGCTAATCCTAATCCTAATCCTAGCCCTAACCATAACCCTAACCCTAACCATAACCCTAACCCTAACCCTAACCCTAACCCTAACCCTAACCCTAACTCTAACTCTAACCCTAACCCTAACCCTTACCCTAAACGTAGCCCTTGACCTCGACCTCGCCATAGACCTTGGCCTAGCAGTAGCCCTAAACCTAACCCGAACCCTGACCCTAACTCTAACCCTAACCCTAGCCATCACCATAGGCCTTGGCCTAGAAGTAGCCCTAACCGTAACCGTAACCGTAACCGTAACCGTAACCCTAACCCTAACGCTAATCCTAACCCTAACCCTAACCCTAACCCTAACCCTAACCCTAACCCTAACCCTAACCCTAACCCTAACCCTAACCCTAACCCTAACCCTAACCCTAACCCTAACCCTAACCCTAACCCTAACCCTAACCCTAACCCTAACCCTAACCCTAACCCTACCCTAACCCTAACCCTGACCCTAACCCTGATCCTGACCCTAACACTAACCCTAACCCTAACCCTAACCCCAACCCTAATCCTAACCCTAACCCTAACCCTAACCCTAACCCTAACCCTAACTCTAACCCTAACCCTAACCCAAAACATAACCCTAACCCTAACCCGAACCCTAACCCGAACCCTAACTCTAAACCTAACGCTATCCCTAACATTAACCCAAACACGAACCCTAGCCCTAGTCCTTGCCACAGGCCTTGTTCTAGCAGTAGCCCTAACCCTAACCCTAACCCTAATCCTAACCCTTAACCTAAACCTAACCCTAAACCTTGAACCATAACCCTAATCCTAACCCTAACCCTAACCCTAACCCTAACCCTAACCCTAACCCTAACCCTAACCCTAAACCTAACCCTAGCCCTAGTACTCACCATAGGACTTGGCCTAGCTGTAGCCCTAACCCTAACCCTAACGCTAACCCTAACCCTAATGCTATTCCTAACCCTAACCCTAAACCTAACCCTATCCCTAACACGAACACTAGCCCTAGTCATTGCCATAGGCCTTTGTCTAGCAGTACCCCTAACCCTAACCCTAACCCTAACCCTAACAGGAACCCGAACCCGAACCCTAACCCTAAACCCTAACCGTAAACCTAACCCTAACCCTAACCCTAATACTAACGCTAAACCTAACCCTAACCCTAGCCCTAGTACTCAGCATAGGCCTTGGTCTAGCAGTAGACCTAACCCAAAACCTAACGCTAACCCTAACCCTAATGCTATTCCTAACCCTAACCCTAACCCTAACCCTAACCCTAACCCGAAACCTAACCCTATCCCTAACACTAACCCTAACACGAAACCTAACCCTACTCATTGCCATAGGCGTTCGTCGAGCAGTAGCCCTAACCCTAACCCTAACCCAAACCCTAACCCTAACCCTAACCCTAGTATTCGACATAGGCTTTGGCCTAGCAGTAGCCCTAACCCTAACCCTAACGCTAACCCTAACCCTAATGCTAACCCTAACCCTAACATTAACACTAACCCTAACCCTAACCCTATCCCTAACACTAACCCTAACACGAACCCTAGCCCTAGTCATTGCCATAGGCCTTGGTCTAGCAGTAGCCCTAACCCTAACCCTAACCCTAACCCTAACCCTAACCCTAACCCTAACCCTAACTCTATCCCTCACCCTAACCCTCACCCTAACCCTAACCCTAACCACCCTAACCCGAAACCTAACCCTATCCCTAACACTAACCCTAACACGAAACCTAGCCCTACTCATCGCCATAGGCCTTCGTCTAGCAGTAGCCCTAACCCTAACCCTAACCCTAACCCTAACCCTAACCCTAACCCTAACCCGAACCCGAACCCGAACCCGAACCCTAACCCTAACCCTAACCCTAACCCTAACCCTAACCCTAACCCTAACCCTAACCCTAACCCTAACCCTAACCCTAACCCTAACCCTAACCCTAACCCTAACCCTAACCCTAACCCTAACCCTAACCCTAACCCTAACCCTAACCCGAGTATTCACCATAGGCTTTGGCCTAGCAGTAGCCCTAACCCTAACCCTAACGCTAACCCAAACCCTAACGCTAACCCTAACCCTAACGCTAACCCTAACCCTAACATTAACCCTAACCCTAACCCTAACCCTAACCCTAACCCTAACCCTAACCCTAACCCTAACCCTAACCCTAACCCTAACCCTAACCCTGACTCTAACTCTAACCCTAATCCTAGCCATCACCATAGGCCTTGGTCTAGAAGTAGCCCTAACCTTAACCGTAACCGTAACCGTAACCCTAACCCTAACCCTAACACTAATCCAAATCCTAAACCTAACCCTAACCCTAACCCTAACCCTAACCCTAACCCTAACCCTAACCCCAACCCTCACCCTAAGCCTAACTCTAACCCTAACCCTAACCCTTGCCATCGCCATACGCCTTGGCCTAGCAGTAGCCCTAACCCTAACCCTAACCCTAACCCTAACCCTAACCCTAACCCTAACCCTAACCCTAACACTAACCCTGAACCTGACGCTGACCCTGACCCTGACCCTGACCCTAACCCTAACCCTACCCCTAACCTACCCCTAACCTACCCCTAACCCTAACCCTAACCCTAACCTAACCCGAAACCTAACCCGAAACCTAACCCGAACCTAACCTAACCCTAACCACAACCCTAACCCTAACCTTAACCCTAACCCTAACCCTAGCCCTAAGGCTAACGCTAACGCTAACGCTAACGCTAACGCTAACCCTAACCCTAACCCTAACCCTAACCCTAACCCTAACCCTAACCCTAACCCTAACCCTAACCCTAACTATGAGCATACCCCTAACCCGAACCCGAACCCTAACCCTTACCCTAACCCTTACACTAACCTTAGCCCTAGCCATCACCATAGGCCTTGACCTTGGAATAGCCCTAACCCTAACCCTAACCCTAACACTAACCCTAAGCATAACACTAAGCATAACCCTAACCCTAACCCTAGGCATTGCCATCGGCCTTGGCCTAGCTCTAGGGCTAACCCTAACCAGAAACATATCCCTAACCTTAAACCTAACCTTTACCCATACCCTAACCCTAACCCTAACCCTAACCCTAACCCTAACCATAAGGCTACCCCTAAGCATAAGGCTAACCCTAACCCTAACCATAAACCTAACACTAACACTAACGCTAACAATAACACTAACAATAACACTAACACTAACACTAACACTAACACTAACACTAACCCTAACCCGAACCCTAACCCTAGCCCTAGACCTAGCCGTCAAAATAGACCTTGGCCTAGCAGTAACCGTAAACCGAACCCAAAACCTAACCCTAACCCTAACTCCAACCCTAACCCTAAACCTCACCATAGGCCGTAGCCTAGCTCTAGGGCTAGCCCTAACCAGAAACATATCCCTAACCTCAACCTTAACCCTAACCCTAACCGTAACCCTAACCCTAACCATAACCATAACCATAAGCATACCCCTAACCCTAACCCTAACCCTAACCCTAACAATAACCCTAACCCTAACTCTAACCCTAACCCTTACCCTAAACGTCGCCCTTGACCTCGACTTCGCCATAGACCTTGGCCTAGCAGTAGCCCTAAACCTAACCCAAACCCTGACCCAAACTCGAACCCTAACCCTAGCCATCGCCAGAGGCCTTGGCCTAGAAGTACCCCTAACCGTAACCGTAACCGTAACCGTAAGTGTAACAGTAACCCTAACCCTAACCCTAACGCTAATCCTAATCCTAACCCTCACCCTAACCCTAACGCTAACCCTAACCCTAACTCTATCCCTAACCCTAACCCTAACCGTAACCCTAACCATAAACCTAACACTAACACTAACACTAACCCTAACTCTAACCGTAACCCTAAACCTCACCCTAACATTAACCCTAAAACTAACCCTAGCCCTAGACCTAGCCGTCACCATTGACCTTGGCCTAGCAGTAGTCCTAAACCGAACCCTAAACCTAACCCTAACTCTAACTCCAACCCTTACCCTAGACATCACCATAGGCCATAGCCTAGCTCTAGGGCTAGCCCTAACCCCAAACATATCCCTAACCTTAACCCTAACTCTAACTTTAACTCTAACCGTAACCCTAACCCTAGCCCTAGACCTAGGCGTCAACATAGACCTTGGCCTAGCAGTAGCCCTAAACCGAACCCAAAACCTAACCCTAACCCTAACTCCAACCCTAACCCTAAACCTCACCATAGGCCGTAGCCTAGCACTAGGGCTAGCCCTAACCAGAAACATATCCCTAACCTTAACCTTAACCCTAACCCTAACCCTAACCCTAACCCTAACCCTAACCCTAACCCTAACCCTAACCCTAACCCTAACCCCAACCCTCACCCTAACCCTAACTCTAACCCTAACCCTAGCCATTGCTATACGCCTTGGCCTAGCAGTAGCCCTAACCCTAACCCTAACCCTAACCCTAACCCTAACCCTGACCCTGACCCAGACCCTGACCCTGACCCTGACCCTAACCCTAACCGTTACCCTAACCCTAACCCTAACCCTAACCCTAACCTAACCCTAACCCTACCTATAACCCGAAACCTAACCCGAAACCTAGCCCTAACCCTAACCCTAACCTAACCTAACCATATCCCTAACCCTAACCCTAACCCTAACCCTAACCCTAACCCTAACCCTAGCCCTAACCCTAACCCTAACCCTAACCCGAAACCTAACCCTAACCCTAATCATAAATCTAACCCTAGCCCTTACCCTAACCCTAACCCTTGCCCTAACCCTAACCCTAACCCTAACCCTAACCCTAACCGTAAGCATACCCCTAACCCTAACCCTAACCCTAACCCTAACCCTAACCCTAACCCTTACCCTAACCCTAACCCTAACTCTAACCCTAACCCTAACCCTTACCCTAAACGTAGCCCTTGACCTCGACCTCGCCATACACCTTGGCCTAGCAGTAGCCCTAAACCTAACCCTAACCCTGACCCTAACTCTAACCCTAACCCTAGCCATCACCATAGGCCTTGGCCTAGACGTACCCCTAACCGTAACCGTAACCGTAACCGTAACCGTAACCCTAACCCTAACCCTAACTCTAACACTAACCCTAACTCTATCCCTAACCCTAACCCTAACCGTAACTCTAACCGTAACCCTAACCGGAACCCTAACATTAACCCTAACCCTAACACTAACCCTCAACCTAACACTAACCCTCACCCTAACCCTAGCCGTAGAGCTAGCCGTCACCATAGACCTTGGCCTAGCAGTAGCCCTAAACTGAACTCTAAACCTAACCCTAACCCTAACTCCAACCCTTACCCTACACCTCACCATAGGTCATAGCCTAGCTCTAGGGCTAGCCCTAACCCCAAACATATCCCGAACCTTAAACTTAACCCTAACCCTAACCCTAACCCTAACCCTAACCCTAACCCTAACCCTTACCCTAACCCTAAGCCTAACCCTAACCCCAACCCTCACCCTAACCCTAACTCTAACCCTAACCCTAGCCATCGCCATACGCCTTGGCCTAGCAGTAGCCCTAACCCTAACCCTAACCCTAACCCTAACCCTAACCCTAACCCTGACCCTGACCCAGACCCTGACCCTGACCCTGACCCTAACCCTAACCGTTACCCTAACCCTAACCCTAACCCTAAACTAACCCTAACCCTACCTCTAACCCAAAACCTAACCCAAAACCTAACCCTAACCCTAACCCTACCATAACCTAACCATATCCCTAACCCTAGCCCTAACCCTAACCCTAACCCTAACCCTAACCCTAACCCTAACCCTAACCCTAACCCTAGCCCTAACCCTAACCCTAACCCGAAACCGAACCCTAACCCTAATCATAACTCTAACCCTAGCCCTTACCCTAACCCTAACCCTAACCCTAACCCGTAAACCCTAACCCTAACCCTAACCCTAACCCTAACCCTAACACTAACACTAACACTAACCCTAACACTAACCCTAACACTAAGGCTAACCTTAGCCCTAGCCATCACCATAGGCCTTGGCCTTGGAGTAGCCCTAACCCTAACCCTAACCCTAACACTAACCCTAAGCATAACACTAAGCATAACCCTAACCCTAACCCTAGGCATTGCCATCGGCCTTGGCCTAGCTCTAGGGCTAACCCTAACCAGAAACATATCCCTAACCTTAAACCTAACCTTTACCCATACCCTAACCCTAACCCTAACCCTAACCCTAACCCTAACCCTAACCATAAGGCTACCCCTAAGCATAAGGCTAACCCTAACCCTAACCATAAACCTAACACTAACACTAACGCTAACAATAACACTAACAATAACACTAACACTAACACTAACACTAACACTAACACTAACACTAACACTAACCCGAACCCTAACCCTAGCCCTAGACCTAGCCGTCAAAATAGACCTTGGCCTAGCAGTAACCGTAAACCGAACCCAAAACCTAAACCTAACCCTAACTCCAACCCTAACCCTAAACCTCACCATAGGCCGTAGCCTAGCTCTAGGGCTAGCCCTAACCAGAAACATATCCCTAACCTCAACCTTAACCCTAACCCTAACCGTAACCCTAACCCTAACCATAACCATAACCATAAGCATACCCCTAACCCTAACCCTAACCCTAACCCTAACCCTAACCCTAACAATAACCCTAACACTAACTCTAACCCTAACCCTTACCCTAAACGTCGCCCTTGACCTCGACTTCGCCATAGACCTTGGCCTAGCAGTAGCCCTAAACCTAACCCAAACCCTGACCCAAACTCGAACCCTAACCCTAGCCATCGCCAGAGGCCTTGGCCTAGAAGTACCCCTAACCGTAACCGTAACCGTAACCGTAAGTGTAACAGTAACCCTAACCCTAACCCTAACGCTAATCCTAATCCTAACCCTCACCCTAACCCTAACGCTAACCCTTACCCTAACTCTATCCCTAACCCTAACCCTAACCGTAACCCTAACCATAACCCTAACACTAACACTAACACTAACCCTAACTCTAACCGTAACCCTAAACCTCACCCTAACATTAACCCTAAAACTAACCCTAGCCCTAGACCTAGCCGTCACCATTGACCTTGGCCTAGCAGTAGTCCTAAACCGAACCCTAAACCTAACCCTAACTCTAACTCCAACCCTTACCCTAGACATCACCATAGGCCATAGCCTAGCTCTAGGGCTAGCCCTAACCCCAAACATATCCCTAACCTTAACCCTAACTCTAACTTTAACTCTAACCGTAACCCTAACCCTAGCCCTAGACCTAGGCGTCAACATAGACCTTGGCCTAGCAGTAGCCCTAAACCGAACCCAAAACCTAACCCTAACCCTAACTCCAACCCTAACCCTAAACCTCACCATAGGCCGTAGCCTAGCACTAGGGCTAGCCCTAACCAGAAACATATCCCTAACCTTAACCTTAACCCTAACCCTAACCGTAACCCTAACCCGAACCCTAACCCTAACCATATGCATACCCCTAACCCTAACCCTAACCCTAACCCTAACCCTAACCCTAACCCTAACCCTAACCCTAACCCTAAC
The DNA here is from genome assembly GCA_037367305.1 of Phrynocephalus vlangalii. Classification (NCBI taxonomy): domain Eukaryota; kingdom Metazoa; phylum Chordata; class Lepidosauria; order Squamata; family Agamidae; genus Phrynocephalus; species Phrynocephalus vlangalii. The sequence continues at coordinate 22,054 of JAWVWN010003089.1, read as the reverse complement.
CCTAACTCTAACCCTAACCCTAACCCTAAACGTAGCCCTTGACCTCGACCTCGCCATAGACCTTGGCCTAGCAGTAGCCCTAAACCTAACCCTAACCCTGACCCAAACTCGAACCCTAACCCTAGCCATCGCCAGAGGCCTTGGCCTAGAAGTACCCCTAACCGTAACCGCAACCGTAACCGTAACCGTAACCGTAACCATAACCGTAACCCTAACCCTAACGCTAATCCTAATCCTAACCCTAACCCTAACCCTAACCCTAACCCTAACCCTAACCCTAACCCTAACCCTAACCCTAACCCTAACCCTAACCCTAACTCTAACTCCAACCCTTACCCTAGACCTCACCATAGGCCATAGCCTAGCTCTAGGGCTAGCCCTAACCCCATACATATCCCTAACCTTAACCCTAACCCTAACTTCAACTCTAACCGTAACCCTAACCCTAACCATAAGCCTATCCCTAAGCATAAGCCTAACCCTAAACCTATCCCTAACCCTAAACCTAACCGTAACCCTAAACCTAACCCTAACCCTAACCCTAACCTAACCCTAACTCTAACCATAACCCTAACCCTAACCCTAACCCTTACACTAACTCTAACCCTAACCCTAATCCTTACCCTAAACGTAGACCTTGACCTCGACCTCACCATAGACCTTGGCCTAGCACTAGCCCTAAACCTAACTCTAACCCTGACCCTAACACTAACCCTAACACTAACATTAACCCTAACACTAACCCTCACCCTAACACTAACACTCACCCTAACCCTAGCCCTAACCCTAGCCATCACCATAGGCCTTGGCCTAGAAGTAGCCCTAACCGTAACCGTAACCGTAACCGTAACCCTAACGCTAATCCTAATCCTAATCCTAACCCTAACCCTAACCCTAACCCTAATCCTGTCCCTAACCCTAGCCCTTTCCCAACCCTAACCCTAGCCCATACCCTAACCATAACCCTAACCCTAACCCCAACCCTCACCCTAACCCTAACTCTAACCCTAACCCTAGCCATCGCCATACGCCTTGGCCTAGCAGTAGCCCTAACCCTAACCCTAACCCTAACCCTAACCCTAACCCTGACCCTGACCCAGACCCTGACCCTGACCCTGACCGTAACCGTAACCGTTACCCTAACCCTAACCCTAACCCTAACCTAACCCTAACCCTACCTCTAACCCGAAACCTAACCCGAAACCTAACCCTAACCCTAACCCTAACCTAACCTAACCATATCCCTAACCCTAACCCTAACCCTAACCCTAACCCTAGCCCTAGCCTTAACCCTAACCCTAACCCGAAACCTAACCCTAACCCTAATCAAAACTCTAACCCTAGCCCTTACCCTAACCCTAACCCTAACCCTAACCCTAACACGTAAACCCTAACCCTAACCCTAACCCTAACCCTAACCCTAACGCTTACCTTAACCCTAACCCTAACCGGAACCCGAACCCTAACCCTAACCATAAGCATACCCCTAACCCTAACCCTAACCCTAATCCTAACCCTAACCCTAACCCTAACCCTTACCCTAACCCTAACCCTAACACTAACACTAACCCTAATCCTTACCCTAAACGTAGCCCTTGACCTCGACCTCGCCATAGACCTTGGCCTAGCAGTAGCCCTAAACCTAACCCTAACCCTGACCCTAACACTAACCCTAACACTAGCCATCACCATAGGCCTTGGCCTAGAAGTACCGCTAACCGTAACCGTAACCGTAACCGTAACCGTAACACTAACACTAACACTAACACTAACCCTAACTCTAACCCTAACCCTAACTCTATCCCTAACCGTAACCCTAACCGTAACCCTAACCGTAACACAAACACTAACACTAACCCTAACACTAACCCTCACCCTAACACTAACCCTCACCCTAACCCTAGCCCTAGACCTAGCCGTCACCATAGACCTTGGCCTAGCAGTAGCCCTAAACCGAACCCTAAACCTAACCCTAACCCTAACTCCAACCCTTACCCTAGACCTCACCATAGCTCATAGCCAAGCTCTAGGGCTAGCCCTAACCCCAAACATATCCCTAACCTTAACATTAACCCTAACCCTAACCCTAACCCTAACCCTAACCCTAACCCTAACCCCAACCCTCACCCTAACCCTAACTCTAACCCTAACCCTAGCCATCGCCATACGCCTTGGCCTAGCAGTAGCCCTAACCCTAACCCTAACCCTAACCCTAACCCTAACCCTGACCCTGACGCTGACCCTGACCCTGACCCTGACCCTAACCCTAACCCTAACCCTAACCGTTACCCTAACCCTAACCCTAACCCTAAACTAACCCTAACCCGACCTCTAACCCGAAACCTAAGCCGAAACCTAACCCTAACCCTAACCCTAACCTAACCTAACCATATCCCTAACCCTAACCCTAAACCTAACCCTAACCCTAACCCTAACCCTAACCCTAGCCCTAACCCTAACCCTAACCCGAAACCGAAGCCTAACCCTAATCATAACTCTAACTCTAACCCTAGCCCTTACCCTAACCCTAACCCTAACCCTAACCCTAACCCTAACCCGTAAACCCAAACCCTAACCCTAACCCTAACCCTAACACTAACCCTAACCCTAACAGTAACCCTAACACTAAGGCTAACCTTAGCCCTAGCCATCACCATAGGCCTTGGCCTTGGAGTAGCCCTAACCCTAACCTTAACCCTAACCCTAAGCATAACACTAAGCATAACCCTAACCCTAACCCGAGACCTTGCCATCGGCCTTGGCCTAGCTCTAGGGCTAACCCTAACCAGAAACATATCCCTAAACTTAAACCTAACCTTTACCCATACCCTAACCCTAACCCTAACCCTAACCCTAACCCTAACCATAAGGCTACCCTTAGATTAAGGCTAACCCTAACCCTAACCATAAACCTAACACTAACACTAACACTAACACTAGCACTAACAATAACACTAACACTAACACTAACCCGAACCCGAACCCGAACCCTAACCCTAGCCCTAGACCTAGCCGTCAACATAGACCTTGGCCTAGCAGTAGCCCTAAACCGAACCCAAAACCTAACCCTAACCCTAACTCCAACCCTAACCCTAAACCTCACCATAGGCCGTAGCCTAGCTCTAGGGCTAGCCCTAACCAGAAACATATCCCTAACCTCAACCTTAACCCTAACCCTAACCGTAACCCTAACCCTAACCCTAACCATAAGCATACCCCTAACCCTAACCCTAACCCTAACCCTAACCCTAACCCTAACTCCAACCCTAACCCTAAACCTCACCATAGGCCGTAGCCTAGCTCTAGGGCTAGCCCTAACCAGAAACATATCCCTAACCTTAACCTTAACCCTAACCCTAACCGTAACCCTAACCCTAACCCTAACCCTAACCATAAGCATACCCCTAACCCTAACCCTAACCCTAACCCTAACCCTAACCCTAACCCTAACCCTAACCCTAACCCCAACCCTCACCCTAACCCTAACTCTAACCCTAACCCTAGCCATCGCCATACGCCTTGGCCTAGCAGTAGCCCTAACCCTAACCCTAACCCTAACCCTAACCCTAACCCTAACCCTAACCCTGACCCTGACCCAGACCCTGACCCTGACCTTGACCCTAACCCTAACCGTTACCCTAACCCTAACCCTAACCCTAAACTAACCCTAACCCTACCTCTAACCCGAACACTAACCCTAACCCTAACCCTAACCCTAACCCTAACCCTAACCCTAACCCTAGCCCTAACCCTAACCCTAACCCGAAACCGAACCCTAACCCTAATCATAACTCTAACCCTAGCCCTTACCCTAACCCTAACCCTAACCCTAACCCTAACCCTAACCCGTAAACCCTAACCCTAACCCTAACCCTAACCCTAACCCTAACCCAAACCCTAACCCTAACCCTAACACTTACCCTAACACTAAGGCTAACCTTAGCCCTAGCCATCACCATAGGCCTTGGCCTTGGAGTAGCCCTAACCCTAACCCTAACCCAAACCCTAACCCTAAGCATAACACTAAGCATAACCCTAACCCTAACCCTAGACCTTGCCATCGGCCTTGGCCTAGCTCTAGGGCTAACCCTAACCAGAAACATATCCCTAACCTTAAACCTAACCGTTACCCATACCCTAACCCTAACCCTAACCCTAACCCTAACCCTAACCATAAGGCTACCCCTAAGCATAAGGCTAACCCTAACCCTAACCCTAACCCTAACCCTATTACTCACCATAGGCCTTGGCCTAGCTGTAGCCCTAACCCTAACCCTAACGCTAACCCTAAACCTAATGCTATTCCTCACCCTAACCCTAAACCTAACCCTATCCCTAACACTAACCCTAACACGAAGCCTAGCCCTAGTCATTGCCATAGGCCTTCGTCTAGCAGTAGCCCTAACCCTAACCCTAACCCTAACCCTAACCCTAACCCTAACCCTAACCCTAACCCGTAAACCCTAAACCTAACCCTAACCCAAACCCTAACCCTAACACTTACCCTAACCCTAAACCTAACCCGAACCCTAACCCTAAACCTAACCATAAGCATACCCCTAACCCTAACCCAAACCCTAATCCTAACCCTAACGCTAACCCTAACCCTTACCCTAACCCTAACCCTAACACTAACACTAACCCTGATCCTTACCCTAAACGTAGCCCTTGACCTCGACCTCGCCATAGACCTTGGCCTAGCAGTAGCCCTAAACCTAACCATAACCCTGACCCTAACACTAACCCTAACACTAGCCATCACCATAGGCCTTGGCCTAGAAGTACCGCTAACCGTAAGCGTAACCGTAACCGTAACCGTAACCGTAACACTAACACTAACACTAACCCTAACCCTAACTCTAACCCTAACCCTAACTCTATCCCTAACCCTAACCCTAACCGTAACCCTAACCGTAACCCTAACCGTAACACAAACACTAACCCTAACCCTAACACTAACCCTCACCCTAACACTAACCCTCACCCTAACCCTAGCCCTAGACCTAGCCGTCACCATAGACCTTGGCCTAGCAGTAGCCCTAAACCGAACCCTAAACCTAACCCTAACCCTAACTCCAACGCTTACCCTAGACCTCACCATAGGTCATAGCCAAGCTCTAGGGCTAGACCTAACCCCAAATATATCCCTAACCTTAACCTTACCCCTAACCCTAACCCTAACCCTAACCCTAACGCTAACCCTAACCCTAACCCTAACCCCAACCCTCACCCTAACCCTAACTCTAACCCTAACCCTAGCCGTCGCCATACGCCTTGGCCTAGCAGTAGCCCTAACCCTAACCCTAACCCTAACCCTAACCCTAACCCTAACCCTAACCCTGACCCTGACCCAGACCCTGACCCTGACCCTGACCCTAACCCTAACCGTTACCCTAACCCTAACCCTAACCCTAAACTAACCCTAACCCGACCTCTAACCCGAAACCTAAGCCGAAACCTAACCCTAACCCTAACCCTAACCTAACCTAACCATATCCCTAACCCTAAACCTAACCCTAACCCTAACCCTAACCCTAACCCTAACCCTAGCCCTAACCCTAACCCTAACCCGAAACCGAAGCCTAACCCTAATCATAACTCTAACTCTAACCCTAGCCCTTACCCTAACCCTAACCCTAACCCTAACCCTAACCCTAACCCTAACCCGTAAACCCTAACCCTAACCCTAACCCTAACCCTAACACTAACCCTAACCCTAACAGTAACCCTAACACTAAGGCTAACCTTTGCCCTAGCCATCACCATAGGCCTTGGCCTTGGAGTAGCCCTAACCCTAACCTTAACCCTAACCCTAAGCATAACACTAAGCATAACCCTAACCCTAACCCTAGACCTTGCCATCGGCCTTGGCCTAGCTCTAGGGCTAACCCTAACCAGAAACATATCCCTAACCTTAAACCTAACCTTTACCCATACCCTAACCCTAACCCTAACCCTAACCCTAACCCTAACCATAAGGCTACCCTTAGATTAAGGCTAACCCTAACCCTAACCATAAACCTAACACTAACACTAACACTAACACTAGCACTAACACTAACACTAACACTAACACTAACACTAACCCTAACCCGAACCCGAACCCTAACCCTAGCCCTAGACCTAGCCGTCAACATAGACCTTGGCCTAGCAGTAGCCCTAAACCGAACCCAAAACGCAACCCTAACCCTAACTCCAACCCTAACCCTAAACCTCACCATAGGCCGTAGCCTAGCTCTAGGGCTAGCCCTAACCAGAAACATATCCCTAACCTCAACCTTAACCCTAACCCTAACCGTAACCCTAACCCTAACCCTAACCATAAGCATACCCCTAACCCTAACCCTAACCCTAACCCTAACCCTAACCCTAACCCTAACCCTAACTCTAACCCTAACCCTTACCCTAAACGTCGCCCTTGACCTCGACCTCGCCATAGACCTTGGCCTAGCAGTAGCCCTAAACCTAACCCTAACCCTGACCCAAACATGAAAACTAACGCTATCCATCGCCAGAGGCCTTGGCCTAAAAGTACCCCTAACCGTTACCGTAACCGTAACCGTAACAGTAACAGTAACCCTAACCCTAACGCTAATCCTAATCCTAAACCTAACCCTAACCCTAACGCTAACCCTAACCCTAACCCTAACTCTAACTCTAACCCTAACTCTATCCCTAACCCTAACCCTAACCGTAATCCTAACCATAACCCTAACACTAACACTAACCCTAACCCTAACTCTAACCGTAACCCTAACCCTCACCCTAACACTAACCCTCACCCTAACCCTAGCCCTAGACCTAGCCGTCAACATTGACCTTGGCCTAGCATTAGTCCTAAACCTAACCCTAAACCTAACCCTAACTCTAACACCAACCCTTACCCTAGACCTCACCATAGGCCATAGCCTAGCTCTAGGGCTAGCCCTAAACCCAAACATATCCCTAACCTTAACCCTAACCCTAACTTTAACTCTAACCGTAACCCTAACCCTAGCCCTAGACCTAGCCGTCAACATAGACCTTGGCCTAGCAGTAGCCCTAAACCGAATCCAAAACCTAACCCTAACCCTAACTCCAACCCTAACCCTAAACCTCACCATAGGCCGTAGCCTAGCACTAGGGCTAGCCCTAACCAGAAACATATCCCTAACCTTAACCTTAACCCTAACCCTAACCGTAACCCTAACCCTAACCCTAACCCTAACCATAAGCATACCCCTAACCCTAACCCTAACCCTAACCCTAATCCTAACCCTAACCCTAACCCTAACCCCAACCCTCACCCTAACCCTAACTCTAACCCTAACCCTAGCCATCGCCATACGCCTTGGCCTAGCAGTAGCCCAAACCCTAACCCTAACCCTAACCCTAACCCTAACCCTAACCCTAACCCTGACCCTGACCCTGACCCTGACCTTGACCCTAACCCTAACCGTTACCCTAACCCTAACCCTAACCCTAAACTAACCCTAACCCTACCTCTAACCCGAAACCTAACCCGAAACCTAACCCTAACCCTAACCCTAACCTAACCTAACCATATCCCTAACCCTAACCCGAACACTAACCCTAACCCTAACCCTAACCCTAACCCTAACCCTAACCCTAACCCTAGCCCTAACCCTAACCCTAACCCTAACCCTAACCCTAACCCTAACCCTAACCCTAACCCTAACCCTAACCCTAACCCTAACCCTAACCCTAACCTAACCCTATCCCTAACACTAACCCTAACACGAAGCCTAGCCCTAGTCATTGCCATAGGCCTTCGTCTAGCAGTAGCCCTAACCCTAACCCTAACCCTAACCCTAACCCGAACCCTAACCCTAACCCTAACCCGTAAACCCTAAACCTAACCCTAACCCAAACCCTAACCCTAACACTTACCCTAACCCTAAACCTAACCCGAACCCGAACCCTAAACCTAACCATAAGCATACCCCTAACCCTAACCCAAACCCTAATCCTAACCCTAACGCTAACCCTAACCCTTACCCTAACCCTAACCCTAACACTAACACTAACCCTAATCCTTACCCTAAACGTAGCCCTTGACCTCGACCTCGCCATAGACCTTGGCCTAGCAGTAGCCCTAAACCTAACCCTAACCCTGACCCTAACACTAACCCTAACACTAGCCATCACCATAGGCCTTGGCCTAGAAGTACCGCTAACCGTAACCGTAACCGTAACCGTAACCGTAACCGTAACACTAACACTAACCCTAACCCTAACTCTAACCCTAACCCTAACTCTATCCCTAACCCTAACCCTAACCGTAACCCTAACCGTAACCCTAACCGTAACACAAACACTAACACTAACCCTAACACTAACCCTCACCCTAACACTAACCCTCACCCTAACCCTAGCCCTAGACCTAGCCGTCACCATAGACCTTGGCCTAGCAGTAGCCCTAACCCGAACCCTAAACCTAACCATAACCCTAACTCCAACCCTTACCCTAGACCTCACCATAGGTCATAGCCAAGCTCTAGGGCTAGCCCTAACCCCAAACATATCCCTAACCTTAACCTTAACCCTAACCCTAACCCTAACCCTAACCCTAAACCTAACCCTAACCCTAACCCCAACCCTCACCCTAACCCTAACTCTAACCCTAACCCTAGCCATCGCCATACGCCTTGGCCTAGCAGTAGCCCTAACCCTAACCCTAACCCTAACCCTAACCCTAACCCTAACCCTAACCCTGACCCTGACACAGACCCTGACCCTGACCCTGACCCTAACCCTAACCGTTACCCTAACCCTAACCCTAACCCTAAACTAACCCTAACCCGACCTCTAACCCGAAACCTAAGCCGAAACCTAACCCTAACCCTAACCCTAACCTAACCTAACCATATCCCTAACCCTAAACCTAACCCTAACCCTAACCCTAACCCTAACCCTAACCCTAGCCCTAACCCTAACCCTAACCCGAAACCGAAGCCTAACCCTAATCATAACTCTAACTCTAACCCTAGCCCTTACCCTAACCCTAACCCTAACCCTAACCCTAACCCTAACCCTAACCCGTAAACCCTAACCCTAACCCTAACCCTAACCCTAACACTAACCCTAACCCTAACAGTAACCCTAACACTAAGGCTAACCTTTGCCCTAGCCATCACCATAGGCCTTGGCCTTGGAGTAGCCCTAACCCTAACCTTAACCCTAACCCTAAGCATAACACTAAGCATAACCCTAACCCTAACCCTAGACCTTGCCATCGGCCTTGGCCTAGCTCTAGGGCTAACCCTAACCAGAAACATATCCCTAACCTTAAACCTAACCTTTACCCATACCCTAACCCTAACCCTAACCCTAACCCTAACCCTAACCATAAGGCTACCCTTAGATTAAGGCTAACCCTAACCCTAACCATAAACCTAACACTAACACTAACACTAACACTAGCACTAACACTAACACTAACACTAACACTAACACTAACCCTAACCCGAACCCGAACCCTAACCCTAGCCCTAGACCTAGCCGTCAACATAGACCTTGGCCTAGCAGTAGCCCTAAACCGAACCCAAAACGCAACCCTAACCCTAACTCCAACCCTAACCCTAAACCTCACCATAGGCCGTAGCCTAGCTCTAGGGCTAGCCCTAACCAGAAACATATCCCTAACCTCAACCTTAACCCTAACCCTAACCGTAACCCTAACCCTAACCCTAACCATAAGCATACCCCTAACCCTAACCCTAACCCTAACCCTAACCCTAACCCTAACCCTAACCCTAACTCTAACCCTAACCCTTACCCTAAACGTCGCCCTTGACCTCGACCTCGCCATAGACCTTGGCCTAGCAGTAGCCCTAAACCTAACCCTAACCCTGACCCAAACATGAAAACTAACGCTATCCATCGCCAGAGGCCTTGGCCTAAAAGTACCCCTAACCGTAACCGTAACCGTAACCGTAACAGTAACAGTAACCCTAACCCTAACGCTAATCCTAATCCTAAACCTAACCCTAACCCTAACGCTAACCCTAACACTAACCCTAACTCTAACTCTAACCCTAACTCTATCCCTAACCCTAACCCTAACCGTAATCCTAACCATAACCCTAACACTAACACTAACCCTAACCCTAACTCTAACCGTAACCCTAACCCTCACCCTAACACTAACCCTCACCCTAACCCTAGCCCTAGACCTAGCCGTCACCATTGACCTTGGCCTAGCACTAGTCCTAAACCGAACCCTAAACCTAACCCTAACTTTAACTCCAACCCTTACCCTAGACCTCACCATAGGCCATAGCCTAGCTCTAGGGCTAGCCCTAAATCCAAACATATCCCTAACCTTAACCCTAACCCTAACTTTAACTCTAACCGTAACCCTAACCCTAGCCCTAGACCTAGCCGTCAACATAGACCTTGGCCTAGCAGTAGCCCTAAAACGAACCCAAAACCTAACCCTAACCCTAACTCCAACCCTAACCCTAAACCTCACCATAGGCCGTAGCCTAGCACTAGGGCTAGCCCTAACCAGAAACATATCCCTAACCTTAACCTTAACCCTAACCCTAACCGTAACCCTAACCCTAACCCTAACCCTAACCATAAGCATACCCCTAACCCTAACCCTAACCCTAACCCTAATCCTAACCCTAACCCTAACCCTAACCCCAACCCTCACCCTAACCCTAACTCTAACCCTAACCCTAGCCATCGCCATACGCCTTGGCCTAGCAGTAGCCCTAACCCTAACCCTAACCCTAACCCTAACCCTAACCCTAACCCTAACCCTAACCCTGACCCTGACCCTGACCCTGACCTTGACCCTAACCCTAACCGTTACCCTAACCCTAACCCTAACCCTAAACTAACCCTAACCCTACCTCTAACCCGAAACCTAACCCGAAACCTAACCCTAACCCTAACCCTAACCTAACCTAACCATATCCCTAACCCTAACCCTAACCCTAACCCTAACCCTAAACCTAACCCTAAACCTAACCATAACCATAAGCATACCCTTAATCATAAGCCTAACCCTAACCCTAACCCGAAACCGAACCCTAACCCTAATCATAACTCTAACCCTAGCCCTTACCCTAACCCTAACCCTAACCCTAACCCTAACCCTAACCCGTAAACCCTAACCCTAACCCTAACCCTAACCCTAACCCTAACCCTAACCCTAACACTAAGGCTAACCTTAGCCCTAGCCATCACCATAGGCCTTGGCCTTGGAGTAGCCCTAACCCTAACCCTAACCCAAACCCTAACCCTAAGCATAACACTAAGCATAACCCTAACCCTAACCCTAGACCTTGCCATCGGCCTTGGCCTAGCTCTAGGGCTAACCCTAACCAGAAACATATCCCTAACCTTAAACCTAACCGTTACCCATACCCTAACCCTAACCCTAACCCTAACCCTAACCCTAACCCTAATACTAACGCTAACCCTAACCCTAACCCTAACCCTAGCCCTATTACTCACCATAGGCCTTGGCCTAGCAGTAGCCCTAACCCTAACCCTAACGCTAACCCTAACCCTAATGCTATTCCTAACCCTAAACCTAACCCTATCCCTAACACTAACCCTAACACGACGCCTAGCCCTAGTCATTGCCATAGCCCTTCGTCTAGCAGTAGCCCTAACCCTAACCCTAACCCTAACCCTAACCCTAACCCTAACCCTAACCCTAACCCTAACCCTAACCCTAACCCTAGTACTCACCATAGGCTTTGGCCTAGCAGTAGCCCTAACCCTAACCCTAACGCTAACCCGAAGCCTAATGCTAACCCTAACCCTAACATTAACACTAACACTAACCCTACCCCTACCCCTAACACTAATCGTAACACGAACCCTAGCCCTAGTCATTGCCATAGGCCTTCGTCTAACAGTAGCCCTAACCCTAACCCTAACCCTAACCCTAACCCTAACCCTAACCCTAACCCTAACCCTAACCCTAACCCTGACCCTGACCCAGACCCTGACCCTGATCCTGACCCTAAACCTAACCGTTACCCTAACCCTAACCCTAACCCTAAACTAACCCTAACCCGACCTCTAACCCGA